>CAXKVX010001315.1:0-219771 GCA_964058865.1 Eleocharis quinqueflora
TGGTGTTTCAATTAGACGGCAACATAAGTGTAACGAGCCAGCCGTGGAATAATGTGTGCATTACATGGCAGCAAGGCCATTTTGCACTGGTGGAGGAGGAGGTCGACGGTGGAGATAGCCAGAATGGTACGAAAGCGACCACATGGAAGCTGGTGGCAATGTGGGTTATAGTCGGGACAGCAGGGGCGGTGCTTATAGGATTCTTGGTGGTGGCATTGGTAAGTGTCAGAAGAAGAAGGATTTTGTTAGCGGAAATGGAGAGAAGAGCATATGAAGAAGAAGCACTGCGTGTGTCAATGGTGGGGCATGTCAGAGCGCCGACTGCAACTGGGGCCCGCACGAAACCCTCCCTTGAGGATGAGTTTGCACCTTAATTGTCTTTTTTTTTTTGTTTACTTTACAATGTTAATAATTTAAGATAGATTCATTTTTCCTTCTATTTTGATTTATACATTTTTTTGGCTTTAAAAGAGCACTTGTTGCAAAATAATCAGGCTAATGTTATGAATATTGTGTAACTGTAACATTTAGTAGTATTAATTGACATTTGTTCCAATATTCGTCCTTAGTTTTGATATCAGTTTTTAATTTGCATTCAAATTAAACTCAAAATTTCAATGGAAGTCTTCCCCGTATCTATAATACCAATTGGCATACTGAAATTTCAATGTGCCAAACAAGAACGAGAAAATGACAAGATTTGAAACAAAAGTAAGCTATACTATTAGTTCTCAATCGTTTCTTTGAACATATATATTATGTAATTTGTGTCAGAAATTGAGGCAATAATTTGCAATTTTGCAGTCTCCAGCCTTTGACGAATAAAGCCCAATAAAGCCATCTCCGCCTAGCCCGCTAATCCAACAAATATATTAGGGCTGAACCCAATTATGTTTAATTTCATTATATTACTAAGCTATTTGAAAGGTCCGATTCATTTTCAATTCTATACAAAATTACAAACCAAAGAAACGCTCATGTCGGGTTAATTAACCTTCAGATTCAGCTATGCAACTTTTCAAAACTAAAAGAGATACAACCGTTCTGGTGTCGCAATCACGGCACAGGAAGCAGATAAACTACCAAGGCAGTTTACCACCAGTCTCAATTAAACAAACAAAGCAGTAATGCGAAAACAGTTCACTGAGAGTATATTATTGGTGCCGATTAAATCATAAATCGCAACAGCTTAACAACAATAGTGTATCTCAGATCAAATCATAAATCATATTATTGGCACAGTTCAAGTAAGGCAGTAGATCAACAAGGTGCGGGGCAGATTAGCATCGAAGCCCAAAGCCTCACATTGCGGCAAACCGCACAGCACAACACCAGTCATGGCTGTAGGCATCATGCCAGCACGGCAACACAGAAACAAGCAAGAAAAGAAAACATCACAAACACAAACACACACACACACACACACACATTTATGAGTACGCGAGTTTAAAAAAAAAATTAACGACATTGTCACAGTAACAAATTTAGGGCGAACGAGGAAGAGAGGAGGGTAATTCAATTGGGTACATCGGTGAGTGAGAGCCAAATGTACCCAATGGTCTTTAATTTAGGGCGAAAGAGGAAGAGAGGGTAATTCAATTGCCTCTGGTGCCGACAACATTCTCCTCCTGTCCTCTTTCTTTTCTAGTATAGCATCCTCATTTTTTAAACTTTTGAAGTTTCTAGTTGCCACATTAATTGTAAAACTTAATCTTTCTTTAGTTTCTAAACTCTTCGTCTCTGAAACTAAAAAGTTAGAGTTTATTTATTGTCACAAAAGCAAACACTACCAGTGTTATGAAAAACCAATTAATTTTAACTAATGATTAAGTCATATCAGATTTTATAAACTCTGACGGAAAATTGCTAAATAAGAAACTCTTGAGCAAAATTGTTATATATGAAACTTATCTACATCCATGAAACACATTTAGAAACTGTCACATCAGATTAAAAATTTCAAAAATTTTAGAAATGAAGATTCTCATACATTTTTAATCTAAATGAGCATCTAACACAAATGAGATGCAAAAGAGGGCAATGAGAGAGAGGTGAAGCAAAGGGAAATGCATGATGGGCTACATAGACGCAAACACGAGTAGAATCCTTACCACTCATTAACGATAAGAGATTCGGTCCTCACTAGCCAAGTAACATATCCAATTCTTACCAACTTATCGGGCAGCAGGTAAATTCTATAAATTTGACCATCTACTATTTTCAACTTTCTCGACTCACTTCGCTTCAATTTCCAAATCATCAGCAAACAGTAAGGGCAGAGCATGAGGCTTGTGTAACCTTTGGTGTTGCTTCCTTCTGAATAGTCAAGGTCCAGCCTATCAAGTCAGTAGATAACCATGCCGTCAAACAATAACAATAACAACAACAACAAAGGTTTTTTTTTGTCCAAAACAAGTTGGGTTGGCTAAAAATAAAGCTCATATTAAATTTCATTTTCGTAATATTAGCTGAATTTTTATATTGGCTCGTCAAACCTATCACAACTCTCATCATTTTCAAGCTTGGGAACAGTTACGTGAAACATAGATGGTGATAGGACGTCATTATAATCAGCCCATATTTAGTCCCAACGACGTTGGCCTACTCCAAGAATGACGCGCCTAGCGATGATTCGTTCTGAGATGACTCGTTTTCGCTCGGGTTCAGCAAGCTTAAGCAGATGTCAACTTGCCAACTTGTGTGACCCGATTAAAGGATCGACCGATTCTCACCCGAACTTGATAGGCCTATAAATATAAGAATTGGGCAATCAGTTATGCACTAATTCATTCTTGCTTAGGTTTAACTATATTTTTACATTTTCTCTCATTCTCTCCCTCATTGTAACCTATTCTTTACCACGACTAGGCATTTATAGAGTCGGGATAACTTCATCAATAAAGTCCTTACTTTTCCTTTTGACTTAATTCCAATGGTTCGGGATCATTGGTACTTTCGTCTTGTGCTGATTTTCCATGACTCACTTCTCATTTTCTCATGTCTAACCCTCATGTTCGCCCCATTCGAGACGATAAAAGTGTGGTTCCCACGGGACCAACTCAAACCACTCCTCCAACACTTCCCGGTACAACTACCATTCCTCCCGCCCAACTCATCCTTTACTCTCACCATGCATATGACTGCTATTTCTTTAGTCATTTAGATATCTCCGCTAACCTCCCGACATCGGGCCCCGCCATGCAAAACTTTGTACCTTCCGGTTTGGAAAATCCGTAGCTTTCTGGCACTCACTTCTCTTCTCTTCCCTTGGAATCCACCACTGTGTCCACACCTCAGTTTATAGTTCTTCCCTTGGCACCTATCTCCCTTGGCAAGTTCCTACCGACCATTCTCACTCAACTCCAGTATATTCACCATATTACATCTCAATTCCTCATGCTTTTCAACACAACCTTGTTCCTCATTTCCAAACTTTTCAACCTACTGACAGACCACTTTCTTCCCCTCTTCCTCCATCTCATGGCACGACTAGTATATCCGCTCTTGTGCACATCATGTCAACTATCCCAATCGCAAATGGCCCTAGCCTGAATCCACAACACATTCTATTCCATCCTCCCCCTCAAGAAGCTTATCTTTCTTTCGCAGAACACATTTGGCGCAAATTTTGTGTGCTAGAGCAACAGGTTCAACATCCCACTCAACCTTCGAATGACTCCTCTCGAATGCCCCCCTAATGTCGTCCCTATATTCTAGGACCATTCCACCTACAGTCGATATCTCTAACCCAGGAACTTTCGGTTCGTCGCGTTCTGCATTTGCCGACCCGAAGGCATTCCTTATAGGCTTTCGAGAGAGACTTCCACTAATTAGATACAATGACTCAGTTATGTGTCGACATCTTCGAACTTGTTTAGAGGACCCAGCTTGGGATTGGTACTTTTCCCTACCCGCCCGGTCTATCGGCACCTTCAATCAACTCGCTCGGGCTTTTTGGCCCACTTCGGTAGAGATTAAAAAAAAACCCGGGCGGGTCTACCCGCCCGTGCCCGACCCGTGCCCGTGCCCGGATCCGACCCGACCCGTGGATCCCGGATCCACGGATCTAGCACGGGTCGGGTTGGCCCCAAATCCTCCAAACCCGTCTAAACCCGTGCTCATCTAGCCTCGTGTCCGACCCGTCCCAAGACCCGCCCGTGCCCGACCCGTGGATCCGACCCGTGGAACCGTGCAAAATTCAAAAAAATTCAAAAAAATTAAAAAAAATTCAGAAAAATTCGAATATATATATATATATTAAAATAATGTGCATTTGTAAATTCAAAAATTCAAAAAAAATTCAAAAAAAATTCAAAAAAATTCAAAAAATTCAAAAAATTTTGAAAAGTCGGACAGATCCGACCCGACCCATGCCCGATCCGGCCGAACCCGCCCGGGTTTATCACGGGTCGGGTTGGGGGTTTTGGGTTCGGACCCGTGCATACCCGACCCGCCGTACCCGTGGACCCGCCATACCCGTGGATCCGGACGGGTCGGATCCACGGGTACTCGACCCACCCCGTTATTAAATCCCTACACTTCGGCGGTCTAAAGAAGCTTGAGAGATCTTGCGACAGCCTTCTCAGCATACAACAGGGTGCCATCGAATTAACAAGGCGATACATCGACCAATTTCTCGAAGCAGCTCAGGTTGTCAAGGATTACGACGACAAAGCTGTCGTGCTAGCAATATGCCAAGGACTTCGAAAGGGAAATTTCAGGTTCGAGGCTCATAAGTCGCAATTCACTACGCTACATGACTTTGTTGCTTTTGCGAGTGCTTACATCCAAGGAGAAGAAGATGCGACGTCAAGCGATGATGATCGAGACAAACAGTCCTACTTGGCAAACAAGGCAATCTTGTTAGATTAAGCTCTTCTTTGGTTTGACAATTTTCAAACAAATCAATACTAACCTTGCATAATTGAGTTTTGATGTGTTGCAATTTTATACATGTACAAATTGATATTGCAAAGGCTTAATTATGCATGTACAAGTCAAGACTATCATATAGACATCAAGAGTAAGCAAAACGAACTCAAGCAGAGCCTTGCGTTACCCTAACGCAAGGGAACCCGTCACAATGGTTTCCCAACACGTCATAACGGGTTACCAATCCGTCACAACGGGTTGAAGAGGAGAAAAGCTAGAATACAGGACATAAGAAGACTTTGGCAAAGCCTTGCGTTACTGTAATGCATGTCCAACCCATTACAATAGGTTGTCAACCCATCATAATGGGTTCCTCACCTGTCACAACGGGTTCCTAACCAGGAGGAACCAGAAGTCAGCCATAGATATTGTGAAGGGCAAAAAGGGAAAGGTGCCAATCCATTACAATGGGTTCTGTAACGGGTTGAGAATTTTTGAAATGCAAGCCTCCCTGTTCAAGATTTCAAGACTCCAAAATGTGTCCAACCCATACATACTTGGGGGATACGAACCAGAAATATCAAGAATGCCCTCCCCAAATTCACAAGCACTAAATTGAGCACCATAAATAGCACAAGAGCCTTCTCCTTCAATATCCATACCCTGAGAGTTTGTTAGGATAGCTAATTATCTAATTGTCAATCCGAGAGAATACTTTATTGATTATTTATTTTGGTGAACTACGTTCTATTGTCAAGTAGCCCTAGTTTGAGGATTCGGGAGTCCCGTGAATGTAGGACTAGTTTGTTTGTTGGTCGAACAACATTACATAGCGTGTTCTCTTTCTCTCTTGATGTCTTGCTCTTTACTCTCTCTTTTATTATTTTTTGCACATTATTGCTTGAATTGCTCTATTGCTTTTAGTACTAGATTGATTAAGATTTTAGCTAGGTGATTAAGGTCTAAAAGTTTGAATTGAAATTGATAAAATGCTTCCGTAGTCGTCTTTGACCTTAGGATTATAAAATATCAATTGGTATCAGAGCACACAGATTCATACCTATCTAATTAGATCAATTATTGATAGTTCTTGACTTTTTCTTTTGAAAAATGACACAATTTAAGTTTGTGAAAGAACCACCAATCTTTGGGGTAGGATGTAAGAATTTTTCTTTTTGAAAGAGATGTATGGTGAACTACGTTAGTCTACTTGAGCTTTGGAATGTTGTTGAGGATGGTTGGACGCCTACGTATGAAGTCGATGATATTACCTTGACCAAAAAGTCCAAAGACCTCAAATACTGAAATGACAATGCAAACATTATACTTAGCTCAATTCATGAAACTATTGTTTTATCTCTTACTCATTCTACAAATGCAAAAGAAATTTGAAATACCTTAGTACTGAGATATCAGGATAGTGAACACATGAATAAGACTCGTAAAGTGGGTCTAGCCACAAAGTTAGGAAACATGAAGTTTGAGAAAAATGAATCTTTTGAGAATCTTTACTTTAGACTTGTCCCTTTGAGAAATGAATTTGTTTATGTAGGTTCTAACATTAGTGATGAAGATTTTGTAGGTAAGCGTCTACGAATGGTCTCTAGGAAACCGGGATGGGATGGCGTTGTGAGCTCAATTGAGACTCTACAAGCAAAAGACCTTACTTACCAATTTGAAGAGGTGTATGCTCAACTATTCTAACATGAGGAGAATCACAAAGAAGTAAAATGGTCAACCTCTACCAAGACCTTGACCTTACCCGCACAATCTACATATAACACCACCTAAAAATTCGATTCAAGTGAAGACATTTACCAAAACCTTTATCAAGTGCTCTCCAAGGATAATGATCTTCTCACCAAACTTATGAAAAGAGGTATATACTTTGAGAGAAAAGTTAATGAGGAGAGGTTAACTCAAGGCAAGAAGGTAGTGTGCAAAACTTGTAACAAAGAAGGCTATCGTATTCAAAATTGCTATATCATCTTTCCTCCAAAGAAGAAACCATAAGAAGGATGTTTCAAGAGAACTAACAAGAAATCAATGCAAGCTACTTGATTAAGTGAGTTCGGAGAGAGTGAAGATGATGAAGAAGTAGAAATTAACCTCGGGAGAGGTGAAGTAGCGAGTAAACTAGTTCTTGTTGCAAAGAAACAAAGAACTTGTATGGAGATAACTCTTCAAGTCATTAAGAAGCAAGGTATGACAGATTCGAAGAAAATCCATATCATAACGAGATTGGCTCAAGCTAAAGACGACGCATATGCCAAAGAGCAAGAAGAAGCCTTAAGGAGACTTGAGATGCCATCATGCATTCCAAGAATAGACACCTCAAAGTTGATTGAGAAGCCATTGAGCCCTCTGAAGATTGATGCTTCAAAAAGGATAGAGAAGCCTTTTACTCTTCCAAAGATGGATACCCCAAAAAGGATAGAGAAGTCCTTCACACTTCCAAAGATGGATATTCCAAAAAGAATTGATAAGCCTTTGATGTTGGAATTGAGACATTAATTTCAATAAATTAAGTTTGAACTACGTGTTATATGATTACTACATGTCATGTACTATAACAAATATTATGAGGAGTAATATGTGGAGATGTCATAAATGTGATTAATTCAGTATTCAAGACATTATACGTATTTCACTAAGATTTTGGGCACGAATGCATATAGAACTAAAGTAAATTGATTATAATTGTTAATGAACTGATTATGAGCAATTAAACTATATATGGGTGTTAGTGTAAAGTTAGAAATATTGTTTGGACTAAACCCAACTTAAATTGGATCAAAGCCCAAGCAAAACAGCACAAACGAAGATCTATTGCGATCGCAATAAGGTTCCTTGCGGCTGCAATACAGTAGGGAAGTTTTGGAAATAAATATGCTAATTTCAGCATGATTGATTGTGGCCGCAAAGGATCCCATTGCGGCTGCAAGAAACCTAGAAGAAACCTGCCAAATATGGAATTGTCAAGTCTATTGCGACCGCAATGAAATCTCATTGCGACTGCAAGAGACCAGCTGTAAGTCATGTTTTTTGACTGCCTAGATTTACCATTATCTTTCTGATTAGATATTTTGGATTTTATACCAAATTCTTGGAAATGTTTACAGCAGTAAATATTAGAATTTGGAAAATAATTGAAGTGAATATAATTTCAAATATTTTGTGAATATTTGATAAAGATACACTTTCGCCCATATAAATATACTCGGGTCTCCAAGCGTTAAGGGGTAATTCAAACCAAATTTCTACTGTTGTTAGGACACATGTGTTGTGCATAACTATTGATCAACTTCTCCATTTAGTGATCATACTTTGTTGAAGAATTCGTGCTCATTGGAGAAAGGAAAGCGACCCCGAATCGCTTGGAAGGACTCGTCAGGAAAGACAGCGTGAAATCTCCTCCGAGAATTGAAAGACATCTCCAAATTTGCTCAAGTTGAAGAAAAGAGACAACAAAAGAAGATGGAAAGTAAGTATTTTATACGCTTCCGCAAAATTTTATTTCATTCATGTCGCACGGAGAATATTTGATTGAATTGCAATTGTTTAGATTAAGGAAAAAGTTTTTGTAACTATACCCTAATTGAATTGCACCAAAATTGAAATGTCCAACAAGTGGTATCAGAGCCAACTCCGTTGCGCATGTTTAAAATTTTTATTTTCTGGATTTATCGAATTTTAATTGTTGCAATTTTTTGTTTTGCTTTCTTGAATTTGTCAATAATTGTCTTTTGAGTATTTTTTTTAAACTAGAAATTTGGATTTTATCAAATTCCTCGGTTTTCATGCGAATTTGAAATTGATATTATTCAAATTTTATGTTTATTAATATTTAGAACAATTATTCGAACAAATAAAGTTAATTTTAAGAAATAAATGCAATAATTTAAGTGATATATTTGAAAAGGTTATTTTCACGACAGTTTATTTCCAGAACAGAGCCAATTTGAATTAAAACAAGGTCTATTGCGGTCGCAATAAAGTTCATTGCGACCGCAATGAATTTAGAGAAAATCCTCTATTTTGGAAATTCATAATTGAATTGTGCACTTTATTGTTGCCGCAATGAAGTTCATTATGGCCGCAAGACAATGGGTTTTGTGCTATGTTGTGGGCAAATTAATTGAACTGGCAGGTGAATCATTTTCTGGATTGCTGGCTGCCTAAAATTTGAACTAACATGTTGTATTGCGATCGCAACCTAGGTCATTGCACCCGCAACAGAGTGCATTTTCTTTGTATTTTCTGGAAATCCAGAGAAAATTTTTGAAATGAGAGGATGCCTTGCGACCGCAATGACTCTAGAAAATGGTACAAATATTGAATTGACAGGTTTATTGTGCCATTTTTCCATAAATTTATTTTTTTGTTAATTAGGAGTAACTGTAAATTAATTATAATTTAGGAAATATATATAACTATTTTATATATAATTTCAATTAATTTTACTGCAAAATTACTACTATTTTTATCTTAATATAGAATTTTGTCTAATATTTATAATTAGTGTAAACACTAAAAAAGACAGGATAAAATTGCTAATTTTTAAAAGGATTCAATTTAAGATTAAAATGTGGTAATGATAAATATTTAGTAATTTTTTAAGAGTTTTAGTAAATACTAAATATGTTTAAAAAGTCTATATTTTGTAAAATATATATATGTATTTTATTAACAAATAGAAAAAATTGGTGAATTCTAATTTAAAGCCCCTATTAGTTGATAAAATAATATATGTATATTATGGACGAGTATTTTCCTTTTAGGAGACGTCCAATGTAGACTTTTGCACGATTTTAAACTATTTAAAGGCTATTAGGAATACATGCCACATCTTATTAAACAATCATGTTTGCTTCTGAACACCGTCGCTAAAGTTATAAGCAAGACACCTCATGAAAGTTAAAAGGACGTGCGTTAGCAATGAATTATTAATTTTGCCCTTCGGAGGATTAGTACATTAAGTAGTTGCTAATACACATTAAGTAGTTGCTAATACACATAAAAAAAAGTAATGAGAAATTGCATAAAGAAAAGCACTTGAGAAATTGACCGCTAAAGAAAAGTAATGAGAAATTGCATAAAGAAAAGTAATGAGAAATTGCGTGCTAGTGATGTTTAAAAAAGCATATGAAGCTTAGTACTTGAGTAGTCTGCTTGTGACTCATCTCCCTTACTTGACTGGCATGATCACTAGTTCGTAGGTATGCCAATCGGACCCATCGGTAAGAGCGGCAAAAATGACTCATTTGTACTTGTGCATATAACACCAAAATACCTAAGAGTATTGACCGCTCCCATCGGGGCCTCATGCTGGATAGTATTGTTGATTAAAATGAAATTAATGGAGTTATTCTAGAGTTTTTTTTTGTCAAGGCCTTTAAATAGACTTTTAAATTATGATTAAGGAACGTGACGCATAAACTGATATTTCTCTTGTTTTTCTAAAATTTTCTAGACAATTTAGCAATGATGAATCAGATTTCGTCCCTAACTGGGGCAAACTTTAATTAACCTCTGGGAATCAAAACTTAGATTGTTTCTGGGGATGATGAAGTATGATCGGGCATTACGTTATGACCGCCCCGTATCACCTGGAAAGAAGTCCACCGCTCCTAAAAAGGCAGACATGGAGGATTGGGACCATAACGACATGATGTGTCTCATGATCATGAAAATGACAACCCATGAAACTCTCCAAGGTTGTGTACCCGACCAAAATTCTGGCGCTAAGAAGTACCTTAGTGCTTTGAAGGAGAAGTTTGCCGTGAGTAAAAGGACACAAATACGTACACTCATGACCAAACTTCACACTCTTAAGTACAAAAGGAAAACTGAGATTAGGGAGCACATCACTGAAATGATCAAGCTCCAACGTGCGCTTCTCTCGCATGAGTTAAATTTCTTTGATGATCTTCTCATTGAGTACATCTTCAAGTCTCTTCCTCTCTCCTTCAGTCAATCCAGCATGACTTATAACTGTCTGAAGGAAAAATGGACAGTGGCTGAGCTTGAAGCTCAGCTGGTACAAGAGGAGGAGAGGCAAAAGTTGGCCAAGGGAGAGGACAGGACGCTCATGTTGTAACACCCAATCCCAAGAGAAATAAGCGTAAGAACAATAAGGAAAAAGAGCCCATTAGAAAACTGCAGACAACAAGAAGCCAAAAGTCGATAATACTCTCGAGAAATCGAGATATAAGGTGATCTGTCACTTTTGCAAGAAGCCGAAGCACATCAAGATACATTATACCAACTACGCTTCGTGGTTGAAAAAGAAGGCTATGTGTCATGGCTTAGTTTGTTCTGAAGTTAATTTAAGTACAATATCAAAATATACTTGGTGGTTATACTCTATGTAGGGTTGCCTAACCGTATATCAAGTTAAACACTACATTTATGTGAGAGATGGCAGAAATGTTGAAGTTGAAGGTATAGGAAAATATAGATTGTTGTGTAGGAATGGTTTTTATTTGTATTTTGATGCATTAATGGTTCCATCCTTTCGAAGAAACCTTATTTTTATTTCCTATTTGGACAAGAATGGTTTTGTATGTTCATTTGGTAATGAAATTTCAGTTTGTTTCAAAATTCAAAATAAGTTGCTTCTGGTTCTCTATTTTCTTATGACAATCTTTACTTTCTTGAAATTGACACTTCACATTCAAAAGCCCTATGTATTGATACTAGAAAACGAAAATTAACAAATGAGAATTCAACGACATCATGGCACAGAAGTTTGAGACATATTTCTATGCAATGAATCTAACGACTTATGTCAAATGATATTCTCATACCTTTAGACTTTGCAAATTCCAAAGAATGTGTAAGTTGTATAAAGGGTAAACAAACTAATAAACGCAAGTATGATGCCAAAAGATGTAATGATCTCTTAGAATTAATACATATCGATATTTGTAGTCCTTTCAAATGGCTACAAGAAATGATCAACGGTATTTTATCACGTTCATAGATGATCATTCATGATATGGATACATCTACTTGATTAAAGAAAAGGCTGAAGCACTAGACGTGTTCCAACGTTATAAAGCAGAACTTGAGTTACAACTTAACAAACGCATTAAAATAGTCAGATCTGATTGTGGTGGTGAATACTACGGCAGATATGACGGGTCAAGAGAACAACGTCTGGGACCCTTCACAATACATAGAGGACTGCGGGATTGTGCCACAGTATGCATTGGCAGGCTCGCCTGCAATGAATGGTGTTGCTGAAAGGCACAATCGCACCCTCAAAGAAATGGTGAGAAGTATGATTGCTCGTACAACTCTACCAGAAAGTTTGTGGGGGGGAAGCCTTAAAGACTGCAACTTATATACTCAACAGAGTTCCAGCTAAAGCAACTAATAAAACCCCATTTGTGATTTGGTTTGGGCGCAAGCCTAGTATAAATCATTTTCAGATTTGGGGATGTCCAACAGAAGCAAGGCCTTATAGGTTGACAGAAAAGAAACTAGATGAAAGAACTATTATTTGTTATTTTGTTGGATTCTCTGAAAGATCTAGATGGTATAAATTCTATAATACAACAGAATATACGATATTCGAGTCAGAAAATGCGAAATTTTTCGAGGGTAATGAGTTTGGGGGGGGGATATGACCACAGATGACATTTTCGTGGAAGAGAGGGATAATGACACTTCGGACCTTCGTTCGGACTTTGTCACTATTCCAATATTGATAAATCCTGAAATGCATCTTATGTCAATAGGAAAACTACATTCCCTACTCAAATTCTGCAGGATGACATGAACACAAATGGACCCTAATTTATCCCAAATAACGACGTTGTCATGGACGATGTCAACGATCCTGAGCCTGTGGGAGATCCGAAAGTTGGTAATGATGTTCATGAAACTGCTCCTCAAGAAATCACAGAATTAGTACAAATAAGCATGAATTTGACATTAGCATGTTTGAAAATGACCCAATAGATATCAAACAAGCTATAGAAAGTTCTAACTCTCAAAAGCGGATCGATGCGATGAATGGAGATGAATAAATGAATGACAATGATGTGTGGGATATAAGACAAATAGACAATAAAACAAATTGTGTTGTTAGATGAAGTTTGCCTATTGATGGAAGATTTGTTTTATTTTATATACAACCTTGACCAGATTGTGAATATGATTTTGGCTATAAGCCCAAGGTTATTTTGGAATAAGAAAACTTATGTTGTTAGATGATGATTAAGTCAAATACTCAACAGTACATTAAATAACACATATGATTCAAAATTGACCCAAATAGACACATTGCTTCTTGCAATAATATTGGCTGTAAGCCGGTGGATATTTTGGAATAAGATATTATTGTGTTGTTGGATGATAATTTACCTGTTTAGGAAATACTCAAAGAAATGTTATGCAAGTGCCAATATTTATTAGAGTAAATAGAATTGCAACTATAAAATCGTATTTTTCAAGTTCATCTATAAAACATGACTAAGAAAATAGTTATATACTCTAGAAAGTGAATAAGTTATCTTATATACAGAAAATGAAACTACTTACTGATAATATTAAATATTTTTCTCATTACCTTAAAGTGCTAAAATCTATTTTAGCACAAATGAAAATTTGAAACAATACAGAATTGATATGATAATGTTGAGAAATATAAAGTTAAATTTTATCAGTAAAAGAATTCATATATAAGTTTATAGTTATAAAGAATTTTTCCTTAATGATTCTTTAAAAGTATTAATGGCACCATGTTTAAAATTTTGAATAGATATTAAGGATGCAACTTAAGAATTTTTCGTTAAGGTTATAGGTTGCACAAAGAAAATAATATATATGCAATTAAAGGGTCTTAATACAGTATTATCGAATTCTGATCTAATAAAATATTGATAAAATAAATTATTTATGTTATGTGGGAGTAAAATAGAAATCCAGTATGGATTAATACCCCCGATCGAAATCAAAAGCAATAAAATCTAAGTATTTATATGCCTTATAAGCATTAAATATGTTGATATATAGCCATAAGGTTATTGTGTTATATAACGATATATTCAAAAAAATACTTAGTATAAAGATATTTATAAGATCTTCTGTGAGATCTTAAAGGACTTATAGCAAATAAAAGAATAAAACACAGGTATCAAATGTTGGAAAAGTTTTTTGATGTCATACCAAATCTGATTTCAAGATTAAATGCATGTTCTCATAAAGATGTCACTCTAATGAACTCAGTATTGAGATCATTAAGTTATATTGTGACAATAAATGAGCCATGCATGATAATACTAGAAACTTAATAAAGTTGAATTGTTTTTCATGTAAGTTTCCTAAAAGAGAGATTGAAATATAGAACATACAATAATACATGCTTCGTATTCACAATGTTTGTGGAAAATGTGGGAGCCTGATTTTGAGGAAATGTATGTTCTATATAATTTGCAATAAGTTGTAATATATATGCAAGTTACAACTCTGAATAATACTGGAAATTGATAAGTTTACTAGTAGTTTAAAACAGATCGAAAGATAGAACATATAACAGTACAGACTTCGTATTCACAAAGTTTGTGGAAAATGTGGGAGTCTGATTTTGAGGAAATATATGTTTTATGCAATTTACAACAAATTGTGATTTATATGCAAGTCACACGTCTTTCTTTAAAGTTTTGACCTCATTAAAGTAACGATGATCCTTTCGGAAATAGACACGTATAATCACATTCTCGTGTAATTTCTGAACTATATGACCAAAGTCTAATTCATGTCATTCAGAAGTATTTGGTAATGTGATTTATATCGAAAAAGTCGCGCATAAAATGTGGTGATTTTTGTTTAAGTCCCTTGCTGGTATAACTAGTAGACCGAATTGGTTAAGAAATACGAAAAGAAAGATAGAAAGGTAAAAGTGATCCGGCAGAATCACGACATATGTAATCAAATGGACCACACTTGTCCATGTGGGAGATTATTGGAATTGAGACATCAATTCCAATAAATAAGTTTGGACTACGTTTTATATGATTACTACATGTCACATATTGTCGCCTATTATTACGAGGAGTAATATATGGATAGGCCAAACAATGTGATTAACTGATATACAATGGCATTATACGTATTTCACTAATATTTTGGGCATGAATGCATGTAGAACTTAAGTAAATTAATTATAAGTGTTAATGGACCAATTATGATTAATTAAACTATATATTAGTGTTACTGTAAAGTCAGAAATATTGTTTGGACTAAACCCAACTCAAATTGGATCAAAGCCCAAGCAAAACATCACAAACATACGTCTCTTGCGGCCGCAATAGAGTAGGAGAGATTTGGCAACAAATCTGCTGATTTTCAGCAAATTTATTGCGGCCGCAAAGGATCCAATTGCGGCCGCAAGAGACCTGGTAGAAACCTTCCAAGTCTGGAATTGCCGAGTCAATTGCGACCGCAAGATACTTGCTTCAAGGCAAGTTTTGGCTACCTAGATTTACCGTTATTAATCTGATTGAATATTCTAGCTTTTATACCAAATTCGTGGAAATGTTTGCAGCAGTAAATATTAGAATTTGGAAAAGAATTGGAGAGACTATCATTTCAAATATTTGGTGAATATTTGATAATTAATTTGACATCTTTCCAAGATACACTAACGCCTCTATAAATAGCGCTGAATCTCCATCCATTCACAATGTTTCGTTGAACAAGAAATTACCGATTATCGACATAGGGCACATGTGCTGTGCATAGCCACTTATCTTATTCCATTAAAAGATATACTCCATTGCTCCGTTCGTGATTTTGGAGAAAACAAAGGCACCGAGATATACGTGGATGGAATCGCTAGTGCATCACGTCAGACTTCCGCACTTTCGTCGCTAGAGGGACTCTATTGAAAGGACATTCATACAAGGGAGACCGCAGGGGTGGAAGGTAAGTACCGCTTTCGCACTCGCTATTTTATTTATTCTGACACATAGCACGGAGATTTTGAATTGGTGCAATCGTTTGTCGTAATTTAGGGATTTTTATATTTGACTCATACCCTAAATGAATTGCACCAAATAAAGTCCAACAGCCTCAGGACCGTGTTTTTTGTAGCCTTGGCCAATTCCTTCAAGGCTTAGTCTGCGCCCCGAAAAGTTAAAGGAAATTCTTGCTTACTCATGATTGTTGCAAATGAATAAAGATAAAGAGGTAAGCAATATAAGATAAAGAAATTAAAACATAAGTTAAAAAGATCGAGTTTAGGTGTTCAAGGAAGTCTAACTAGTATGGAATTCCTCAATCCGGAGACATGCGGTAGTTTCCTCAGGGGTTAACATTTGCTGACCCGACATAATAACCTTGGTGTTCCAAGTGCGCCTGACTAACCCTGACTACTCTCCATCTTCTTCAGTAGAGGAAAGAAAGAAAAATTCATCGCTATGTTCTCCGAATTGACTCACGTTTCCAAAAGTATGAGTCCAATCAGGATTTTTCTTCTTATCAACAACGCTCCTACTAACAATGATCCAAGATTGGTAACCGCTGAACTTGTAAAATTCCAAGAAGTTTCCTAGGGTCGGACAGAAATGACCAAGGGTTGAGAAGAAATCCTTGTACTGTAGGGTAAACAGAGCATCGAAGGAACATATATGACATCATGCCACATCAAGGGTACACAAGATTTTGAGGACGAACTCACTAAAGGGCAAGATGAGCCTGCACCGAGCTGACATGTGATAGAAGCAGTACCATTTCTCAGAATGACTGGCTTGTTCATCGTCGGTTGTCGAGACTAGCCTATCCTCGACTCTGAGGAGTTCACCCCGTTTCACCCTTTTTGCATCATTCAGATCATTAATGATGCCTCTTCTTTCTGCCAAAATAAAGTCATCAAACTCTTACCACCAGATAGTTACGGACCCCGTCCCCTAATCACTGAATAATCAAATGGAAAAATTGAAGGTAACATCCATCCTTTTACTTCTAAACTTACATCTAGATTTTCAAAGTAGTTCGGTCCAGGCAGCTCGGAACTGATGGCGAACTCACTTTCATCCATCTCTTTCCCCTGAGCACTTCCTTCTCTGTCGGCGATCTTTCCTTTCCCTTTGCTTTCCTAGGTTAACGGCCCCACCTCATCGGCATCTCCCCGGTTAACAGGGCCTGAGGATATTGGTTTCAGTTCTAAATTTGGGTTTGGAAGGCTTGACATGTTCTCGGAAGACCAATCTACATATCACCGACGAACACCTTGGTTATTTGTCATTTTTTTAAGCATTATTATTTTATAATAACAACTGAAGCACATATCCAAATATGTATGTGCTTTTACTGACAAAGTTTGTTTATTTGTCATTTTTTTAAGCATTATTATTTTATAATAACAACTGAAGCACATATCCAAATATGTACAATAGTAACAACTGAAGGTCTAAAGCACATATCCAAGTGTTATGATACAGTAACAATTGAAACAAGATTAGAATGAAAATTCGCATCTCATGTGAAAATTTACGAAATTTGAAGGAGAACGATCATGGCTGGATTAAAATAAGAACGATTGGAATTTGAAGGAGAACAAGTTTATCTCCTGCCTGCTTCTATAGGTGAGACAAAAAGAGATGGATATGGGCTAGACAGCACCACAAAAAAACAGTTAAGCGGTGCACAAAGGCCGAAGTAGAGGAGAGAGAGTTGAGTGTGGGAGGGTTTGAGGGACTTGCCAGGTGCCAACGGCGGAGGTTCGACGAGGCACGCGCTATAACGACTCGCAAGTTTGGGCTTAGCAGCTTAATGTTAGGGATTGAGGCTCCAAGCTGACAGTGATTCGCGATTTGAATTAGAGGGAATGAATTAAGGGACACTCCATCTAGAGTCATTTAGTCTGGCAGAAATAGTGATTCGCAAAGAGAGCGAAGAGAGGATCAACAATCTTAGTTTGAGCCAGAAAATATTCGAGTCTGAAGAAGAGGTAGGCAAAATATCAATCCAGGAGTAGGCACCATATTAAATATTATTGAGAGTATGAAGAATTTTAGAATCCAGGAGCAGACACGATCCCACTGTGTTTTCTTAGTAAGGTTTTTAACGAGACAACGAAAGTGATGCTTTCTCGAGGGCTCACTAAAGGAGTTGGTGTGCCAACAACCGAACTAAGAAACTCGTTAAACAAGAAGGCCCAGAAGTAAGAAGTTGAATGTTAAGCTTCTATAGTCATACTGACTACAGAAGCTCGAGGGTTCATGATAGGGTCTTATTATAATTGACCCAATTTTGGGCCCAAGTACACCGACCGGCTCCAAGAATGACCCGCCTCCGCTCGGTTGAGATGTGTCTGGTGCTGAACCATTCGGAGATGACCCGTCCCCGCTCGAGTTTATCGGGCTTAAGCAAATGTCAACTTGCCAACTTGCATGACCCGGTTTAAGGATCGACATGTTCCCACTCGGACTTAATAGGCCTATAAATATAAGAATTATGCAATCAATTAAGGACTAATTCATTCTTACATTTTATTCTCTTTTCTCTCTCATTGTCACACATTCTTTACCATGACTCAGCACTTATAGAGTTGAGGTAACTTCATAAAAAGTCTTTATTTTTCCTCTCTGACTTAATTCCAACGAGTTGGGATCAGATGGAGTTACCATCCAGCAAAAAAAAGAATGACTAGCTTACCAAACATACGCTTAAAGACCAAAATCATTTGTTTAGATTGATTAATGTATAATTTTACGGCTCTATCAATTTTAACCATATATAGATATAAGTTATTCGTTTAACCTATTACTAAATTATTGTTTAGTTAGTTTATTTATTGGTTCTGTTACTTAAATTCTCCAATTAGGTTTTAATTATTTATTTCGTTGTGACTGTTTTAGGTCAACATTTCATATAGTCAATAATACCACAAATAATTTAGTTTTATTTGTTAATCTTGAGGTTATAGTTTAATCAACTTTAATAAGAATTTTAATTAGCTTAACCTACTTTGTTTATTTTGCTACATCATTAATTCGTTAGGATTATTTACAGTATCGATGAGGTTTATAATTTTCTGGCATTGGTTTTAAATCTCATTCTAGGCTTTTGATTGCCTTTTACTAAAGTTTTAATACATTCGTATTTTTACAGATTATCTAAGACATATTTTAAATTATACGTATTTTTATATCTTAATTAAAATTATAATTTTTGGTTCTTATTATATTATGACAACTATTGTATTTAAATGATTGTTAGAAAATGGAGTTTTAAATCACTACTATAATTTTGATCTATTATATCTGAATAATTTGGCTTTTAATAGCGGACATAGGGCTGATGTTGTTGCTGGAGGTGTTAAAAATTGATGTGGTCCGCTATTAAAAGTTGAACTTTAATATCGGTCTTTGCACAAACTTCGATATTAAAGGCTGTCTACAATAGTGATCTTCTGACAAACGTCGATTTTAAATGGTTTATATATATAGGACTTAAACCCTCTTGTAGCAAACTGCACGTGATATCCGGATTAATAGGTAGCAAAAAAAATGCTCAAAACAACTGTTCCAATAATAGCTATTATATTGACAGTTGTTTCATTGATTTTTTTTTGGAATATGATTGTTTCAATGATTTTATTCTAAAGTCTGGTCAAAAAAAGAAATATAAATAGATGGATCCCCAGTTCTCGTCCGAAAAATGAATTCAACTTTTTTTCAAAAATGATCTATAATTTTAGAATTTTTCTAAAACCGATCTAGAATATTATTTTAAAAATAATCTAAAATTTTAGAATTTCTTTTAAGAATGACCTAAGATATTATTTTGTTTAATGAAAAACTCATCTAATTTCACATATTTTGTAAAGCTAAGATTATTAGAATGAATATTTGTTAATTTCCACAAAGATTAAACAATATGAAGAAAAAAGCAAAATTAAATCTTCTTCAAATCTCTTCTTCAGATCTTTTCTTGAAATCTTCAATTAAATCTTCTTCAACTCTTCAAATTTTCAAATCTCCACTAATATTAGAAGAGTTTTTTTTTCAAATAGCAAGGTTTTGATTGTTGAGAGATAGGGAGAAATGAGAGATGAAACGAAAATTAAAGAGTTTATAGAGAAATCAGAGAGGCAAAAAAGGGTGCAATATATGGGTATTATCAGTGTGATAGTGAGCGTTGAATTGATTTCAAATTGACAATGCAGATTAAACAGTCATAGATCAATCCATGGATTTTCTTAAAAATCTTTTAAAACTGAACCCTTCAAGAACTCTTCTTTTAAATATACTTTTAATATTGATGCCCCCAAGCAAACCGCTATAAAAGACTATTTTTAAAACCAAATTTTTCGGTGGTCCGTTATAAAAGATTTTAAATACTGGACCTTTGTCGTTGTCCGCAATAAAAGGTTTGTTTTTAAACCGACGGTGTGTTGTAGTCCAATATAATAACTTTTAATATCAGAGTTCATGTATATCCGATATTAATTGGGTGCTGTTAAAACATCTTTCTGTAGTGATGAGTTTTGCCATCAATGAACATTGCTTAACTAATTTTTGTATTAGTTAGAATACAAAACAGGCATTTTTGTAACAAATCTTTGAATTGAACGTGTGAATGTTTTAAAATTCAAGTTAATCTTATACATTCAAGAGGATATTATGTTACTAATATCAGTAGTGGATTTAAGAAAATCCTCATCAAAAGTTTATGAACATCACTAAAAAGCTGAAAAAATAAAAAAAAACATGAAACCAACTTTTCGTTGCTTACAATTGATAATAGCCACATTTTCGTCGTTTACTACTGATTTTTTTTAAAGATATTAACATAACTGCATTTACTTTTTAAAATTTGAGTAAGATAGAATGTTAATAATTCTTAATTGTATGTATTTTTTACCAAGAATTAACTAACTTTACCGAGAAAATAAAGCGAGTACAATTTTTTGTTCGATTAGTAGAAATCGATCCCAGGAATATAATAGGTATTTTTATTTTGGGAAACAAGAAAGTGATGCAACCGTCTAATTGTAATTACAAGGTTAACAAAATATACCTTTTTAACAAAACAGACTAGATCGATAGGTGGCTCCTTCGAATTGGAGAGTCATTAAATAAAGCCAGCAAAATTAGTGATATTATATGAAGAGGTCTTTTTTTCTTATACTTTCCTGAGATGGATTTACACATGCATGTAAGGTTTCTTTTTATCCATGTATTTGAGATGACATAGAAGTGATAGAACATATCAAATAATTGAAATATATAAAATTTAATCAATACAAAAGGACTGGCACCAATATATTCATCAGCTAGTTTAAGAAATAACTATTTGACTTCGAATTTAGGTGAATATCAACTGTAAGAGTTGTTGTTACACTGCAGACTTGTCAAATTTAAACTTTATCGATCGATCATCACGTAGGTCTTAGGTAACAGCAAATTGAAGCATAAAATATAATCAACCACCTAAGCATTTTATGAACCATATTATTACATGCATGCATGCTTTCTTTGTTTCTCAGTAAATTAAGCGAAGAATGTCAAATGAGCATGACCTAGAATAGAATATGCAATACACAGCACAGCATATATATCAGTTACTTGCTAGGTTGCCCTCTTGCTTCGGCGGTGCTTCTTACTCATTCCTCTCAGCTGCCTTATTTGCCACTGGAGTTCTGATAGGTGGCCACCCAATGTGCAACTCTGTCTCCACCTCAATTTTTAGCGCTTCCTCTAGATCTTTACTTGGCATGCCTTCTGTCACGGCTACTGTTTGTTCTCTGGTCTGTTTTGCCTTCTTGCCAAAAATTCAAAACTTTCCGCTGTTATACTTCTTACAAATATCATTATAGATAGAATAGATTTGGACCTTATTGCTAGCTAAAGATAGATCTGCAGGATTGCTGTAAAAATGCAATGTCACCATTGGTAGGTATGAAATTGGTTTTCCTCCTCTCTGTTTCTGATATCATTTGGTCATAAATAACATCGGTGATCACTTTTTCCCGACACTCTTTCAAGTTGCACAGGTTGTTTCTTCATTTTGTTTCTTATTGCATAAGGCGTGACATTGTGACAAAAGGCTTTATATATACATATCTGTTGGTGAAAATATAAACTCAAATCAAAGCAGTATATATGGAATAAACAAACTCAAATTAGCACCAATGTTAAAATATAATCTCATCCAGGAACTAAAATGATAATGTTGGTGCAATTTCAAATTAGATAGAGCTAAGAAAATCGAAATTCTAAATAAATAATTACGAAAAATCTCTGTGCAAGACTTGAGACATTAAATAAAGCAGAAGCCTAAACTTACTATCCATCTCTAAGACCTCTCGTCTTTTGCCACTCAAGCAAATTCAAAGGAGTCAATGAAGATGGCCGAATGACACCTCAAAACCTTCGCTAACGAGTTATTCCAAGCAGATATCGATGCTCTTTTCTTTTCCTCTAAGGTCACAAATCAGTCCTTGTGGTTATTGTCTTTATATATTGGAGAGAACAAAATAGAGCTAAGTAGAGCACATGTGCTCTAATACACTGGTATTGCTTGAAGACTCAGCGCTTAAATACTAATGCTAACGTATTTAGAAAAGATTCTGTAATTAATAATAAATATTCTAAAAATATGTGATGCCCATATTCTCTCCAAAACCTTTCAAAAATATGTGCACGTCTGCTCTTAACACGTACACAAAATTTGGTATTGTTTGCACAACAAGTCAAAAAGAAATATGTCAAACCGGGTAGGAAATCTATCTCTCTGTTCTAGTATATTGCGATCACAAAAGAGCTCTTTGCGGTTGCAAGAGAGTATGGCTGAAAGTTGGCAAGAAATATCCCGGTCTTTGCGACATTAAAAGGGCTCTTTGCGTCATCAAAAGGTATGCTAATTGGCTCGTATTGTTTGATATCTTGATCCAATTTGATAGGGGATGTCTTTCACGGTGTCCTTTTCTAATTCATGTTGGAGACATTGTTTGAGGCTGAATTTATCTCATTTTGTTGCAGGGGCATCTCTAATTTACAGTTCCATAACGTACGTACTTATAACTTTATTGATATAGTTCTTTTGGGACAGTCTCAAGATATCTTGGGATTTGCCTCTTAGTATTTCAATCCCTAGAATAAATTATGCACTAACAAGATCTTTCATCTCAAAGGTACTAAATAAACAATTCTTTATTTGATGCAACATATTTTTATTGTTACTTGGAAGTAATATATCATCTACATATAACACCATAAAAGTGAATTTACTCCCATGGAACTTGAGTTATATGCATTCATCAACTAAGTTAGACTCGAAATCGTATGAACTAACAATGTTGTCAAATTTCAAATACCATTGTCGAGATATTTGCTTGAGCCCATAAATGAATTTCTTGAGTCGACAAACCATAGACTTTGGATCTCTAATCGCAAAGCTGTCTGGTTGCTTCATATAGATCATTTCATCAATGTCATCAATGAGAAAAGTTGTCTTTATATTCATTTGAAGGAGCTCTAAGTCATAGTGTGCTACGAGCGCCAATATTATTATTAAGAAATCTTTCGATGAAATAAGAGAGAAGGTTTTCTTATAATCAATGTCTTTTTTTTTGTGAAACCTTTTGCAACAAGACGCGCTTCATATTTTTCAACATTAACTTTAGAATTTCGTTTAATTTTAAATATCCATTTACAACCAACGATTTTCTTGTCTTGAGTAATGGAATAATATTCCAAACATCATTGTCATATATAGATCCCATCTCTTCTTTCATGGCACTATACAATATTGAGAGTTAAGATTTTTCATAGCTTGATTGATATTTTCAGGAACATCTTCAAACAAGTCAATGTCAAACTAATGTTCTTGAAGATATACAAAATCTTTGAATTTTGCAGATCTTTTCTCTTCAGTGAATCTTCTGATTTTTATTGGTTCTAGTTATATTATTTCTTGAATAGTGTTTTCTTGTGGTCTGTCGATAGGCTCATGAACATTATTGCTAACTTCTGGATCTCCCACAGGCGCAAAAGATATGTTGGTAGGTCTGTTTTGTTTGGTATCTTGATCAAATTTGATTGGATTAGCCCAAACAATATTTCTGACATTTACCTTAGCACTAGTATTAGTTAAATTAATCATAATTGATCCATCAATAATTATAATTAATTCACTTTAATTTTATATGTATTCGTATCTAAAATTTAACGAAATGTATTATTTAATTCTTTAATTAATCATATTTATGACATATCTTATATTACTTCATAAAATATTAGTGACAATATTTGATATATTAATCATATATATAACACGTAGTCCAAATTTTATTTTTCGAATTTGACGTCTCAATTCCAACATGTAATTCATTGATCCTTTATGCAATTGTATGTGAAGAACTTGCATTCTTTATTTGAAGTGTTAACAAATTTTATTAGAAGTGCTAATAGAATAAGATAAATTGATAAGGAATGAACTGCGTACCTTGTCTTCTACTTTTTGACGTAATACTCTGTTTTCTCTAAGAAGACCCGTATGCTGAAATTGAACATAATTAATTGATAGCTCATAATGTTACTGAAGGAAAACTTTTTAAAGAAATCACAAAAGATGACTCATAGGTTACCTTCTCTGTTAGTTTAGCTATCTGATCCTCAAGCAGTAGGCTCTGGTAATTTTGAGTGGTACAGTCGATGTCAGGAACATTCAACTCGAATAAAAATGTTACAACAAATATATATATATATATTGAATCCGGCTAACGTACTAACGTTAGCAAAATCAAAACCGTGCTAACGGATGTTTATCTCGAATTCCAAATCAAAAACGGCCGATCCGAACAGTTGAAATTGTTGTCCATACTAAAACCTACGTAGGGACCAAATTTTACATTTTTTCGAATTTTTTTACTATTTTATCCGAGGCATTGAAAATGAATTAATCTAACGATTCAGAAAAACTTACAATTTCAACACATTCTTAAATGCCTCGGATAAAATAGTAAAAAAATTCGAAAAAATGTAAAATTTGGTCCCCACGTAGGTTTTAGTATGGACAACAATTTCAACGGTTCGGATCGACCGTTTTTGATTTGGAATTCGAGATAAACATCCGTTAGCACGGTTTTGATTTTGCTAACGTTATTACGTTAGCCGGATTCTATATATATATATATATATATATATATATAGTATGGCTAATGTGAAAACGTTTGCACTTCGGCCGAAGTGCAAAAGTTTCACATTAGCCAACTTTTTGTAGTCAAAATTTAAATTTAAGTTGCTCAATAAATTCTTCATATCAAAATCTTTTAGAAAATCAAATTTCGTGATTTTTAGAGCTTTATAGCTATATTTTAAATATTTTTTAAAAACAGCCCTGAAAAGGTCATGTTTTTTAATATTAAATTGAATTGTTTTTAAAAAATATTTAAAATATAGCTAGAAAGCAATAAAAATCACGAAATTTGATTTTCTACAAGATTTTGATATGAAGAATTTATTGAGCAACTTAAATTTAAATTTTGACCAAAACAAGTTGGCTAATGTGAAACTTTTGCACTTCGACCGAAGTACAAATGTTTTCACATTAGTCATACTTTATATATATATATATATATATATATATATATATACACATGTATATATAGAGAGAGAGAAATGCTATGGTGCACTTCGAAGTCAAAATTAGTTTTAATAATAACCTAATTATATATGTATATATATATATATATATATATATATATATATGTATGTATATATAGAGGGAGTATCTGTAGCCTCCTTTTTTTCAGTCTCATGTAGCCTCTCCATCAAAATCAATGAAAATAATCGATCCGGACCGTTGAAAATATTTTTCATATTAATATAGACTTGGAGACCAAATTTTATACTTTTTGAATTTTTTTTACTATTTTATTGGACGGGTTGAAAATTGGATTTATCTAATGACTTATAGACATTCAATTTTCAATCCGTCCGATAAAATAGTAAAGGAATTCAAAAAAAATATAAAATTTGATCTCGAAGTCTATAATAGTATGAGGAATATTTTCAACGGTCCGGATCGACCATTTTCATTGATTTTAATGGAAAAAATTGCAGGAGGCTATGGATCCCCCTCATATATATATATGTGTGTGTATGTGTGTGTGTGTGTGTGTGTGTTACCGTGCTATGCAAAGTAAAAAGAGTTTTATTTCGGCATAAAAAATCATACACCGACAACTCAAATGACTGATCTAAGTTGGTCAATACAATTAAGACATCAAAATCTCCTACTAAATCAATTTTGAGCCCATTTGAAGTTTTGTAGTTATGCTTTTTGAATTTTTGAAAAATGAGCAAAAATAACACAATTTAATAATTACAAATACTATTCTTATTCACATTCAAAAAATTCAAAAAGCATAGCTACAAAACTTCAAATGTGATCAAAATTGGTTTAGTAGGAGATTTTGATGTCTTAATTGTGTTGACCAACTTATATCAGTCATTTGAATTGTCGGTGTATGATTTTTTATGCCGAAGTAAAACACTCTTTTTACTTTGCATAGCACGATAACATCTCTCTCTCTCTATATATATATATATGGAGAGAGAAAATGCTATATATATATGTATATGTACATATGTATATGTATATTTATATATGTATATATGTATATGTACATATGTGTGTATATATATATATATATCCACAACAAATGGGTACCTTCTTTCCTCTGACTTTTTGTAGGCTTTGCTCAATGTGTGCCTCAATTTGATTCAACTCTTCGATGGAAGATGAATCTAGGTCCTCGGCTAAAAATTTTCTAATGGAAAGAGGAAGTGTTAATAGAGCATTGAGTGTACCTCTCATATACTAGAAGAAGAAACCAAAAGAATATGATCTTACTTTCTCGAGGCTTCAAGAAATTCTATTCTCTTTTGTAGGGCAGCTGTTTCAATCTTTAGTTGCTACATAGATGAAGTTCCATAAATTTAATTAAAGTTGCAACTTTGTATGTCCAATGCAATGGCAATAACGGGTATATATTACTCTTTTGCTATGGCAATACAGAAAAAGATCTGAAGAGCAATACTAAATCAATTTTATGTTTGTAAAATTACCAAAATGCCCCCCCCCCCCCCCCCAACTTAAATTTTAAGCATAAGAATGAAGATCACTGGATGTATCGCATAATTTATCAATGTATTTACAATTTCTATTAACACTTTATAGTAATTTTCTAACTATTACAACGAAACGACAGGAAAAAAAGGTTAAAAATACATAAATTGAAAGTTTGCTATGTTGAATTTAATGCAAGTCAATAGTGCATGGGATAATATTAAAACTGTATTATGAAGGCAATTATATGATATCTTTATGAAAAAAGAAGTTCAACATGAGAAGTCAGCATGCAAGAAGTGCTTCATGTGAGGATGGGATCAAATTCCCGACAGCATATTAAAGTAGCACGGCAATTTGACCACGTGACTACTGTTGTTGGCAAGTGGCAACAGATGACCTTACAACTCTGCATCTTAACACGACATACATGGTGATTGGTGGTAGCGTGAGAGGTCTTGAGGTCATTTTAGTATTTATGAAAAGCAAGTAAAAGGTGTAAGTTAGGATATTTTGATCCGGATTCCCTTCTAAATAAATCGAGGTTGAAACCACATTTCTACTATTTTATCGCTAGCTTTAGTGGTAATAACAGGATATATTCAACTGTACCAAATATTCTACTATTTCTACTAGGTTATAGTTTACAAAGGTGAAAATGCGAAGAAGAAAAACAGTACATAATTTAGGAAGCACATTTCCCATTGGTGAAAAAACCTTAATTTACAACATAAAACAATGGTATTTCCAATTATAGTCTCTCAGGGATATAAAATGACCGACTAAAGATCATTGACCACTTGTTTTTCAAATGCACTCATATACAACTTTTGGAAATGGTTGTTGGGACCTTTTGATTTGAATTTTGTCATTGCCAGCTTAGATGATTTTGGGGGAGGAGAGTGTAAAGACCAGGTAGCCGCGCAATAACACAATACAATATTGAGATGAGCAAGAGAGAAAGAGAGAAATAAAAGAACACTAGAATTGTGCAAAACCAGACGGGTGGTGAAAAACCACAAACTCCGCTGGTCTAATATTGTTTCTAGAGAAGAAAAAATTACAAGTTTTAAAAAGCTCTTTTTTTTTAGTGATTACAAGAGGGAGTTTTAGAAAGTTTTAGAAAAAATATTTTCTATACCAAATATTTCTAAACCAAAGAAGAGTGGCAACCAAATAGCACATAATTGGTAAAACTTGCATCTTAGTGTTCCAACTTTCTTTTGCATCTCATCTACTCCAAACAATCTTTCATAGGCCAGCAATGGCTCTCACTTGACTAGTGATTGAGCCCAACTGAGGCATTGCATAGCCTCAGTTTATCCGTGGTGATAACCTTCATGAACATGTCTGCAGGATTTATCGCACCTGCGATCTTTCTCAACGACAAGGTCTCGTCATCTACCAATTCACATATATAATGGTACTTCAGCTACATGTGCTTCGTTCTGGAATGAAACACCGGGTTTTTCAAGAGACATAGAGCACTTTGATTGTCGGTGTAGAGTGCTCTGCAGCCTTGGTACTTTCCAATTTCCTTTAGAAAATTTAGTAACCAAACAATCTCCTTCCCAGCCTTCGAAATTGCTACATACTCTGCTTCTGTTGTAGAAAGCGCCACGCATTTTTGCAATCTTGACATCCAACTTACCGTCGTACCTCCCCACATGAAAACATAACCGAAAGTGCTCTTCCGACTATCCAAGTCACCACAAAAATCCACATCAACGAAACCTTCTAGACCCACACTACCTTTCTTGAATCAAAGTGCCATTAATGTGCCTTTCAAGTATCCTAATAGTCATTTCACCACTTCCAATGTGTACTACTGAAATTTGTCATGTAACGACTCACTACTCCCACTGTATGAGCTATGTTGGGTCTGGTGCATACCATTCCACACATGAGACTGCCAACAGCCAAGGAATAGGGCACAGTCACCATGTAGTCTTTGCCCCTCCTTCGTCTTTGGTGCTTGAGCCTTCGACAACTTGAGTTGTACTCCTAGCGGTGTGATTCTTGATTTAGCATCTTGCACTCGAAATCTGTCCAACGCCTTGTTGAAGTACTTCTCCTGCAACAGAGTTAGAGTACATGTCGCTCGATCTCGAGAAATGCGCATGCCTAGAATTTGACTTGCTGGACCTAAGTCTTTCATCTCGAACTCTCCTGCAATGAGCATGTCATCGACATACAAAAGCAAAATAACATAAGAGTCACCAAAATCTTTGAAGTAGCAACAGTGGTCCGTGTCTATTCGTTTGAATCCACGATTGCTCGTGAATTTGTCGAACTTTTTGTACCACTGTCTTGGAGCTTGCTTCAAACCATATAAACTTTTATTTAACTTGCCCACAAGACCCTTCTTTTCTTGAGTTTTGAATCCCTCAGGCTGCACCATGTAGATTTCCTCCTCCAAATCTCCGTGAAGGATAGCCGTCTTCATATGAAGTTGTTCTAGGTACAAATTCTCGGTAGCTACAATACCGACAATCATCCGAATGGTTGTAAGCTTCACCACGGGTGAGAAGACCTTAGTGTAGTCAACACCTTTCTTTTGCAAGAAACCCTTAACCACCAGCCTCGCCTTGTAACGTTTACTGTCATCTGACTCTTCTTTAACTCGATACACCCACTTATTTTGTAGCGCCTTCATCCCTTCTAGCAATTGAGTCAGGATCCATGTCTTGTTCTTCTCCACGAACCTTAACTCATCTTTCATTGCTCGCTCTCACTTGACTGCATCACTCGAGTGTACGGCCTCATTGTAGTCTTCAGGCTCGCCCAAGTCGATCAAAAGTAAATGATTGACGGAAGATAGATATCGCGTGTTAGGTTTACGGAACCGATTAGACCTTCTCAACACTGGTTCTTGTGGATTGAGTTCTTCTTGATCATTGGTTGCATCTTTAGTCACAACAATTTCAAATTCATCATCAGCTTCATGATCTCCTTGGATCGCATCACCTTCAATCCATTCATTGTCGGCCATACCATTTGGGACTTTCAAATCACCCAAATCAATCTCTCTCACTTCATCCACATTAGATTTGGACATCTTCTTATATAACTCATTTTCATTGAAGGTAGCATCCCTGGACCTAATTACTTTTCGACTTTTCTCATCCCAAAATCTATAACCAAAATAATTAGATCTCTATCCAATGAAAATACATTTCTTGGCATTTGTATCCAATTTGTCCCTTTTGTCTGAGTCCACATGCACATATGTCCTGCACCAAAAAACTTTCAAGTGAGATCAAGATAACTTTTTACCCAACCACTTTTCTTCGTGCAGCTCGAATTCTAAGGCCATCAAGGGACTTTGGTTAATGAGATAAGCTGTCGTATTGATTGCCTCTGCCCAAAACATCTTAGGAAGATCAACGTGAAGTCGCATTGCCTTAGCGCGCTCGTTTAGAGTTCGGTTCATCCTCTCAGCAATCCCATTTTGTTGTGGTGATTTGGGACTATTCGCACTAGCTTGACTCCATGCTCCGCGCAATACGCCATGAAGTTGGTTTCATCATACTCGCCACCATTGTCCGATCCCAAGTACTTCAGCCTTTGACCAGTCTCATTCTCGATCTCTGCCATCCACTTCTTGAGCATCTCGAACACTTCAGATTTGTGTTTGAGAAAGTAGACCCATACCTTGCGGGTGAAATCATTAATAAACGTGATATAGTACCTCGAGCCTCTTTGGAATTGGACCGATGCTGGTCCCCACATGTCAGTGTGCACAAGTTCTAGCCTACCTTCCTTGCACTTTTTCCCAACTTTTGAAAAGCCAACCCGCTTTTATTTCCCAAGCACGCAATCTTCACAAAAATCGGTTTCAACCGACTGCATAGCTAGTAACAACCCTTTTGATGCTAGCACCTTCAACCCTCTATCACTCATGTGTCCCAATCTGTTGTACCACAAGATTGGGTTGGTCTCAGCCCCCGCAACTGCTACCAAGTCTACACTATTGTCAGTTAGATAAAGTATACCTACCTTAGTGCCCTATGCTACAACTATAGCTCATTTCACTATTCTCCAAGAATCTTCTCCAAAGATGGTCATATAACCATCACCATCCAATTGACCAACAAAGATTAAATTATTCTTCAATCCGGAAATATAACGAACATCATGTAATGTCCATTTATAGCCATTATTTGACTTAATATGAACATCACATTTGCCCGTAATCTCTAAAGGTTTATCATCCGCTAAGAATATCTTTTCATATTCTCCAGTTACAAAAAAATTCATCAATTCTTTGCAAGAGGTAGAATGAAAAGAGGCACCTGAATGTAGAATCCAAGATTTGATTGGGTTGTCGACACGTAAGACTAGAGAATCATCTGAGTCCTCCTTGATTGTTGCGTTCACCGAGTTGGACTCGTCTCCTCTCTTCTTAGCCTTTTTAGGGGCCTTACAGTCACACTTCAAGTGACCCTTCTTCCCACAATTCCAGCACTCCGCATCATCTTTGGTTCGAGACTTGCTTCGTCCTCTCGACTTGGATCTTCCTCAGTTCTCGCCTTTTTTACTCTCCTAACCCCTTGAACGGTTAGGGCCGACTCGCTTGTTTCACTCCGCTCATTTCTACGAATACCTTCGCTAATGATGCGATCATGAACATAGTCGAGAGTCTCTTTCTCTTGGCCTGAGATCACCTCTACGGTAGTTGACCAGCTATCCAGCATAGAGATCAACAAATAGTGCGCGAGCAACTCATCATCCAAGGGTATGCAATCGCCTTCAGGTGGTTCAGGATATGTTTGAACTCAGTTACATGCTCCGTCACAGAAACACCCTCGACCATTTGAAGTTGAAATAGCTGTCGTAGAAGGTGAATCTTGTTGGAACTCGAGGGTTCTCAAACAAGTCGGACAGTCTCTTGATGAATCCAAAGGTTGTGGTCTCATTAGCGACATGTGAAGCCACATCCATTGAGATGGTATTGCAAATGAGACCAAGTGCACGACGATCTAGCTTCGTCCACACCTTGTCCTCCATGGTGCCGAGTTTATTCTCCAACATCGCATCCTCTAGTTCTTTGGCATACAACATATCGGTTATTTGTAGCTTCCAATAATCGAAATATTTGCCATCGATTACATCGAATATTTGCCTTGCCATCCTCCATGTGGTTCGAGCAGCACTTCCTCCTTCACAAACGTTCAGTTGGACTTTGCACAACAACAGAACCTTCCCCTAACTAAGCTCTGATACCAGTTGTAAAGACGAGGTAGTCGCGCAATAACACAACACAATATCGAGATGAGCAAAAGAGAAAGAGAGAGAAATAAAAGAACACTAGAATTATGGAAAACTAAACGGGTGGTGAAAAAACACAAACCTCGTTGGGCTAATATTGTTTATTGAGGAGAAAAAATTACAAATTTAGAAAGCTCTTCTTTTTTAGTGATTACAAGAGGGAATCTAAACCTCTTTATATAGCATAAAATAATTTGGAGGCAAAAAAACCTAATTAATGCAAATATCTATCACAAGATATTTTTTTTACCAAACATTCCTAAATCAAAGAAGAGTGACAACCAAATAGTTCAACACATTGTTTTGCGATCAAGTAACCTATCACAATGCTTGATAAATAAGTTGTCTTCACACAAGAGATCAATTATTAGACCATAAGTTCAAAGAAGTGTTTGCTATTATTAGCTCAGCCTTAATGTGGATTTGCTGGTTGGAAAAGAACTTGGTGTGTTTCAATTCCACAAAGCCAGTTGGCAATAGAACTCTGTACAAAAATTAACTTTGATCTTGTATTGGGCAGGAACTTGGAATGAGGAGCTGCACGAGAAGATTCAGCACTTGGTGATAGGATTGAAGGAATTGGAAGAGCAACTGACAAACAGACAAGAGGAAGATCACCATCAAGCCAGGCAGAATCAAGCTAAAGTGGCTATGGGTGAGTCAGGGATCACATATATCATTTCATGATAGATGTGCTTTTAGGTTTTTTGCTACTTAGTGGGATAATAATTAGGAGATTTTGGGACATTGGTGTTCTTCCAAGAGTTCATGTTTGGCTCTTAGGCTTTGTTTGTTCATTTTCCTTTATAATTAGACTTGTCAAGGGTAAAAGATCATGAAGGTGCACTGGTACATGGTACTGTAGATTAGTCAAGTGAGACAAGCGTCACCTGTTCAAAGTGAGTTGTGAGAGTATCAGAAGAACTGAGAGTAACTACTCGAAAAAACAATTCGGGTAGTAACTTGTGATTGAGGCCCACCCGGGAGACAGTCCTCGGAACTTATCGAATAGACCAAAGGTCACCCCAACAAACACATCATGCAGCGCAGATTGACCGCTCACGGTGCACTGATGGGGGGTTTTTAGATGTGAAGGCACGAACCTCGAGGCAATCGAAAGGCTCTGAATCCATGCTGCACTGTGCTACGCAGCAGGCGATGTGGTTCCAGTTATGGAGTGCCTTCTTAGCTAGACAGTGACACTCAGTTAGTAGTTCTAGCTAGGACAACTGTCTTGCATTAGGCCGTGTTGCTTGTCACAAGAGAGTTTTTATAGTATTATCCTTGCAAGTTGAATTTGTTTTTCTTGCTTGTAGTTTTGCAATTAAATTAGGTAGCTTATCAACCGCCATTAAAACAAAAACAGAAATACATCATATTTTCTTTAGATAAAATGACAGTAATTTTGGAAAACAATCAGACTGACAAATTCCATCTACTAAATGTATCCCATCAGTTTGATCAAACTAACCAAGCAATAATATATACTTCGGCATTTTGGGCAAATTCCTGACAAGTAAATTTTCAAGTCCAAAAAGTACACAGTACTTTAAAGAGGATTTCGAAGTCCCAGAACTCTTTCAAATTAAAAGCTTTGTCAAACTAAGATAAGAAAAACATTTTTAAGAGCCTTTCCAATAGTCAAAAAGTTAATAAGTACATCTGAAGTCTAAGGCATGAATCAACAGTAATCTAGCTTTTCGAGTTTAACCTATAACGAATGAATTTCTGATTTGTTATGAAAATTCTTTAGCTTTAATTTGCGTCTTAGTTTGAAGAAATATTGGGAGACAACAATAAAGCTCCAAGAACCAAGTTGAAATTAGAAAAACATGGGTAATAAACTGTTATTTTGATTGCCATCGATCCATAGGTTAAGTTTATTATAAATGGGAAAAGATAGACATTGTTTCTACAATTTGGCAGGCAATTGAAAATTGCCTGATTAAATGATATTGACTTTGATGTGGCATTGAGCTCATCATTTTGCAATGCATGATCTGAAGTAAGGGCCATCAAATTTGATTTGCCATTAGTCGTGCACTATGGACCATACCAAAGCATAGAGCATGTTTGCAATTTGTACAAGCCTCTCAGTTGCCCTCTTGAAAAAAATTTACATTGCTAAATACATCAAATATGATTAGTGACTACTTTGTCGAGTGGTAGATACTGCTGATGAATTGCTTGATCAGTTGATAATTTGATATGGACTACATTCATAACTAGGGACATTGAATGACACCCAGATCTCTGTTGATTTGCAAATTATATTTCCTATCAAAAGAAGAGTTTAAACTAAAATGTCATCATTTCCCTTCAAAGATATGTTACACCAGATATTCAACACTTATGCAGGAGATGTATTGAAGTTTTGTTTGATGAAAACAGTAACAATCAAAACTGAAAAAGGACCAAAGTTAATATTTATAATCCTAGAAATTCCAGAGGCCAATGCAATACACAGCATGATTTTCTTTTTCCTTTTTTCCTTTCAGAACATTTGTCTGATTTTGCTTCTCTATTTGTGTAAAGCAACCTTGTATTTATTGCTATCAACTTAAACCCTTGCAGTAACTAAATAATTTAACTTCTTTGGGTTTTTAAAATGGATACGATAAATCATTGCAAGTTGTAATAAAAACTTGCTGTTATGATTGCAATGAAGGTTTTATTGCTGTAATGAATTCCTATCATAACAGCAGGGTTTATATTGCAATGATGGGTTTACATTGTGTGCAAAGTAGTAAGTTTATTTCATAACAGCTACTAATTAATCTTATTAAAGCTTGATGGCTATTGCAAGTAGGGACTCTTGATTTATGCATGCATCAATAGGACAGTAGGGACTCTTGAGTTGAAGTCAAAGAATTTGAGTGCACAAAATTGCCAACTTTTGAATATGAGCTGGGAGCATAATATGGAAAATACAAATAACTTGATGTGTTTTATACTTTTATGTTAATATCAGCTGGGAGCTTGATTTGGAAAATACAAAGAACTTAATTTGTCGATTTTGAATATGAGCATGGAGCTCGATTGCATGAATGTAAAAAAATATAATTGCTAGACTGCTAAAATAGTTGGCTTAATGATTTTGGGCATTTATCAATATCAATTATAAAAAAAAAAGTTATATAATACAACTGTTGATGTTCCATAGTGCCAAGTACGTATCCAGCTGTTAGAATTTGAAAAGACCCTAGTTCTGGATTTTATTTGATAGGAACTATTTGGTACAAAAGCCTCTTGCATCTAATCTGTCCTCACTCCTCACTAAGTAAATTCAATTAAACCTTTATAATATTTGGATTATTTTGGCTAGTACCCTAGACGGATGAAGTTGTAAAAAGTAAATAGGAAAAGCAAGCCATAAATTGAATACCTGTAAGTACATGAAAGGTCTATGTGACAATTAATTAAGTCATATCTAGTTATCTAGCTACAAGGACCTATTATCGTTTTTATTTTCTTATACATTATAACATAAGTTTTATAACTAATTTGAAATGAAAATTGATTTGGGTTTTCGTTATTCATGCTATAGATGCTTTTTTTACTAACAGCAAGATATCTTTAGTTTGAGGAAACATGTACCTGTATATTTTGTTCTGTGGCCCTCTTATGATGGTTGGCACTCTCCTTTGAATGACTTTTGTACCTCGCAATTGTCTTCCGCATGCTGAGGAGGAAATATAAGAGCAACATTAAAACAAGCTGCGATAAAGAATTTACAAATTAAAAAGTTGGATCACACGACAATGAATTATGTTAACAATTTTGACAATGATTTCTTAAATAAATTAAAAATAACAAAAATATTCATGACCTTATCAATGGGTATGTAAATTTCATACAATTTTTTGTATCATTTTATAAATCATAAATGACCATTAAAAATTGCATGAAATTTGTAACAGTCCATTTTAATGGACTATATATCTCAATTAACACAAAAACAGAAAGAAATATAAAATACAATCAATCTATAGGTCTAAAATTAAATATATGTCTAATTTTTTTATTTTTTAAATTAGTTGTCAAGTAGTCAAATTAACCATTGTCATCTCCTCCCCTCTTAAAAAAAGAAAAGCAATAATATGCAAAGAAGTATTGATATATAGTGATGAAATGAAAATAATAATTATTTTGTATTAGGTATATATAACCAATTTAGTGTCATAAGGTATATATACAGCTTGACTTTTGTGATTCAGAAAATCTTTTTTTAAGCGTATCCTAATGATGCTTAAAATGTCCATGGATCATGTGCTCAAATATTTCATATTTTTAGTTGAACTAGAGTAAAACCATGTTGCTTTTAGGAGCATCAAGACATTCCGTACTATTAACTCAAAAACATACTTAATTATCCTCAAATTTTGATTTATCATGCGAAAAAGTTTCTTTATATCCCCTTTTATATCTGTTGTATGACACTAATAAGCACTACTATAGAAACGACCTATAATATCTCCTTTTATATTTGTTGTACAAAAAAGCCGCAATTAAAAAGGATCCAGTGGCACTTTAGATATTTTGTTGAAACATTTAATAGTGGATCATACCAAAAAGAGATGTAAAAGCGGGTCTAAAAGCAGTAGCACATTTTTATAGCGGATGTGTTGTGCGAACAACTATAAAAAACACCTTTAATAACAGGTGCTACAAAGAATCCGATATTAAAAGACCTTTAATAGCGGATGCTAATATCAAATTGTAGTAGCAATTTGATCATGATCTTATTCTTATAGTTTTGTTGTTACTTGTGAGTTAAGGATGACAAGCATGCACAGTTGCAGGAGCACAAATTTAGCACTTCAAAATAAAACAGATGAGAAGTGATGTGATTTTAATTAATTGCAATTACTTTTTTCTGTTTTTATTTCAGAATATATTAACTATATTTCCCTGAAAGTCTTCTGTTTTACTTACTTTTATAATATTCAGGTTAGTGATGTTTGTGTAGGATGAACCATAGAATATAACATTAAAATTGGCCTTCCTCTTGGACTCATCATTGGTGTAAAGAGAGATATTTCTGTGTGTTTATTACTAAAGAAGTTGTGAGAGCCTCAACCAGTTGATCCTGAATATTTGGGACACAAATTTTCTTCTTGAATGATAGGTAACAATAATTTCTTATTACTCAAATTTTGAAGATGGTATTGAAAGAACAGATCCTTCTTTGAAATTAATATGAATTTTTATCAAATGTGGGGAAGTGATTAGAGCTCCATGGAATCAGTTTTAGTATAATGGAAAATAAGTCCTATATATGAAGATATAAAACTTGCTTGGAGCTTCTGGAAATGCAGGGCCCTTTTTATAATTTTTTTAGTTTGATGTTACAAATTAGGTTGTACCGCTAGATGCATTGTGTTACAATTCTAATTCCAGTACAAAAGTGTCGCTTATGCCTAATTTAAGAAAACTGGTTCATCTTTCTATGTTGCTTTTGTTAAATTTGAGGGACTGCTTTAAGAAACTCTCAAATTCTTTCTAAAGATAGTTGTAGTGTAAGGACTTTTCATGAACAGTTAATGATTATTACTGTAATGAATGATGTTAGTACCTGAGTTGGATTAGAAAAATCTGATACTTGAAACATTATTCAAATGGAGTAAAAGAAAATGGAAACGATAATATATATTGGTAAAAGAGTTTGTACATCTGTTCTTTTATATAGAAATCAGTTTAAAAATGACTAAAATCAAAACTTATTCCTTTTTGGACCAAAGTGCCATTGGTGGTAGAACCTTATATATTTCTTTGGCTGATATATTTGGCAATTTGTTGTTATATAACATGTGTATGTGTTACAGGTATTTGTATATATACTTCTTAAATGTGTTTATTTTTATCTATGTGTATTTATATTGTTTCCGGCATAGTCTTTTCGTATTTCAGTTCCGCCTTCATATTATAATTATATTCTTTGAAATTAATATTTGTATGATTTTCAATTGAGATTTTATTGTGTTTATATATGTTCAAATGGTTTGCCATGAGTTCAACATTTTCAACTTTCAAACTTGAATACATATGTGCCATAATTAATTTCTAAAAAGAATATAAATTCTATTTTTTTTCCTTTCCGTAGCACGTTTACACTTCTATCTTATATATATATAACACATGAACCCAAAAACCACTATGATTACATGAATTCAAGTTGATATTGGAAATAGTTTCATCTACATCACTAAGTAGCAATAAGAAGTGAGATTAGAATTGCATATTTTTTTCTTTTTACCTATTAACAATGGTTACAAATTGTAAGCATGTGCCTTAATAGAAGATAACAATAATGGTACAAACTTTGTTTATGTGAGATTTACTGTGGCTTTATGAAAAGAAATTATTTTGTTAACCTGATGCAGAGATTGCGGGTTTGATTTTGTGTTTGTGTGTGGGTGTGGGGGGGGGATTCAAAATCCAGTTCCAACACAGGTGATCAAGAATGTCTACTCTACTGGCTAAGCATTATCTTTCATGTGGGAGGTCATCGAATTCAAAATCCAGTTCACATTAATTCCATGCTAAACAATGAAGAGGGGTCTTTTAAAGTGACCAGTAAAATCGCAATAACGTCAATATATATTGTATTCATTAATTTAAATTTCTTTCTTAGATTTCTCTTCAGAATGGTCCTTTCTCCATCTTCCATACGAGATGCAAAATGTGTTTGAATTATTTTACTCGTTTTTTTTTTTTGGTCTGGTTGAATTATTGCTATTTAACAACTAATTTCTGTGTTGTATTTGAATCATGCATTTTGATATACTTGTGTGTTGTTTTGTACTAAATCTCATAGAGACGTGCATCTTCATTTTTTTTATGCAATTGGAATTATATATCTCTTCTACAATATTTTGAGTAATTAAGCAAGAGAGAAGTTCAGTGCAGACCTTTGTGTCTTTGCATGTACAAGGATGGACATTATAGTTTTTACATTGAAACTATACATATTTGGAGTTCATATTCGTTATAGCATAAATATTTCTTCTCATATTGCAAAAGAAGTGTTAAAAATAGGTATATACAGTACAGGTGGAACAAGCATACCATTTAGGCATCAGGTGGATCAACTTGTCTAATGGAACGGTTTTTGCACTGTATCTCTATATTTTATGCATCAAAACAGTTTTGATTTCTACATTGAAGTTTGTTTAGAAAAGTCATACCAGGTTCACAATAGAGCAATAAACTCCATGTTCTAAATAAGAGTTAACATGTACACTAAAGAAGAAGAAAAGCCTTTTGTAACCATGTAGAACTAGCTAGCTAGATTGTACTATACAAGGAATGGTCTATGGCCAAATTAAGCACGTGATCTGAAAACATCTAGGCCTTGCTTTTCCACACGAGATATGCTGTTTCGAGTTATGATCAAGAGACAATGGAGACAGAAAAATTAAATGTTCCAAAATCAAGGGAGCTATTATTGTACGACTCTTATAAAGAAAGAATGCAGAAATTGAAAAAAAAAATTCCAAAATCAAGAGAGCTGTGCGGGGTACCGGGTACAGAATCAAGTACTATTATATGCTTTAAAAACAAAACAAAACAAAAAAGAATATATAGTCATTTTAAATAATAGAAAAAACTAGCAAAACAAGCGAACAAAATGTCTTCATATCATTACGGAAATTTAACAGAAAATCTAGTTCGATCTGTACAAGTTCTCCACAAATGTATAAGACGAGGGAGAACCAGAGAATTGAATTAAATTCCCTCAATTAGCTCTGCCTATATATGCACAGCACTATAACTGGAACTGGAACTGAAACCGGAACGTTGCAAATATAATTAATTGAACCGTTCTCGATCAGATGTAATTACTTACAACTGTATACAGTTTAGGGGGGAAAACAGAAAAAAAAAAATACAGCAAACGGAATGAAAAGCCCAGCTACAAAGATGCATATAACATATAGAGCAAAGGCCGAAAAAGGAGACAAAATTAAGTAGTACCTGGTGCTTGAAAACTCATAGAGCTTTCCCCTTGGAGAGAAAACAATTAGTCCGACTTCGGCATCGCACAGCACCGACAGCTCGAACGCCTTCTTAAGGAGCCCGCTTCGCCGCTTGGAGAAGGTCACCTGGCGGCTTGTCGGATTCTCGATCCGCTTCATCTCGGTCTTCCCCCTTACCATTGTTTCTACTTTAGGTCCTTTCCCAACCTCCACCAGTTAATTGCTACCTTAAAATGGCAACAAGGAAAGATGAATAATGAAACACAAGAGGTGTTTGGAGGAGAGGGGAAGGATAAGGAGTTATCTGGCTAGCTATATAGTAGATCTTGTTTTATTCAACAAAAATGGGGAAAATGGAGAGGAGAAGTGGGGTCTTTTGTTTTTTCCGAAACAAGGAGTCTTCTTTGGAAGCGGAGAGGAAAGGGGAAGGTGACTTGGACAGCAACGATATATCTTTTTCTTTTTTCTTTTTTCTTTTTTGTAACATTTGTTTCCTTATTCGTTCCTCCAGGCGGAGAAATTTTAGAAATGGAAGCATGGGGCCGGAGCTGAAAGGGACCGCCATTTTCTTATATTTTGTTGATATGTTCCCCCTTCCAATTGAAGTAAAAAGAGCGAGCAAAATACAAATAGAAATGTGTATATTTCATATTTGGCCGGTCTGAATAATGCGCACAGGAAAGATCGCATTGAGGGCTTCTCTTTTTGTTGGAAAAGTAAAACAAGAGCATCCATTATTTTTGCACCAATAGAGAATTAGAGATCCAGTTTGATTCCTCTGCGGTCTTTGACATGTTATTTCCTGTGCCGAGTATCAAAAGCCGAAAGTCCTGTACTATTTACCTACTACATACATACATATATCATTTTCCGGGCACGAACTCACCTCCTCCTCAAAATCCTTTCTCATATGTGCTTGTTTTGATCTGGGCCATTCAAAACTCATCAGACAGCCTTCTTGAATCAAATCACAGTCATTCATGACGATCGACGATCCTTGGCGATCGGATCAAAGCGAGCACGATCATGCTCGCTGGCTAGACGAGCAGGCGATTCCGAGCCCATTTTTCGATATGTCTGTCCATGTTGGATCTGTATCGGCTAGTCTTTTTTTATAAGAGCAAAACCCTGCTCTTTTCAATCTTGACTGTCCAATTTCGAACGGACCGTTCAGATGTGACGTTCAGGGGGCCGTATATTTTATAAGTTTGTGATCTTAAGTTTTAACGGTCTAGGTGGCAAGAGCAGGATCCTGCTCTTGCCAAATAAGAGCAGCAAATATGGCTCCGCCCATGTTCATTCCCTTTAGATCTATAGAAGTTTTATTTTTTTCGTTCAAATTTTTTCAGCCGCCCTCATCAACAGCTCTAAACCCTAACTCTCACTCTCTCTCTTCCTCTTTCATCTCTCAACCATTCCCTCTCTCGAGTTCTCAAGTGAGTTCCCATCGCTTCAACTACCGTTGTAACCTAATTACACCCTTTCTCGAGTCAGTCTCCCCTCTTCTCTCATATCTTCTCTTCACTCAAAACCTAGCTAGCTTTTTCTTGCGTACAATTAGGTTTTTGATAAGTGCGATCGCGAAAAGTTACCCTTCATCTGCTTGTTGGAGTTTTGCCTCGGTTTCCTCCGGTTACTTCTACTCCGTCGGTCATGCCAGTTGTGCCTTAAGAGCAGAAGGTTCAGATCTCGAGTGTTACAATCGATGATGCAAAGATAGAGAGGCCAAATCAGGCCATGTCAACTCCAATTGTATCCCGGCTGCCACAGGAGCAGGAAAACCCTCGTGATGGCTTCCAGACACAAGGATCCAAGGGAGGAGAACGATTCTTTGAGGGTTGTCAACGGTGTTGACGGTGACAACATTGCAGGTAACAAGTAAATTTGGATTTTAATTCTTGATGGCTTACTTAAGAACGATTATGTATTTTGTTTATATAAAAAAAGATGCTTATAAATATAAATTTGCTTCAATGTCAATGTGTTTTTTCTTTTTAGTTTGTGCAAGATATAATTGGGCAAAAGCTGAAAATATCAGTTGGTAAAAAGCTAATACAAATTAGAGTTGCCATACAAATTATGTATTTTGTATTAGTTATGATTCTCAAAGAACAATTAGTTATGATTCTCAAAGCTAATACAAAATGGTAGACAATCAGCTGATATAATTTGCTTCTTTATCAAAGTCTCTAGCACTACCGGCTCAATCTCCATACTATAACAATTCTTACAAGTTCGAGTCAACTGATGAACTGTACCAAAAGCTACAATTTAAGCTCAATAAATATGAAGAACTTTTTGCAAAATTGATACAAGAGGATTTAAGCTTTGAGCGAAGGTGAACAAAGAAAGAGTGTCACAAGGTAAGAGATTTTTTTTTGTCTTGCTTTTAATAAAGAAGGACATTCACTACAAAGTTGCTACACGATCTTTTCCTCAAGAAGGCAAAGTGGAGATGGTAGACAAGATGGGCGTTTCAAGTCTAACAAGTTCAATGAGAGAAAGAAGACTTTACAAGCAACTTGGGGTCGTGACTCCATTGAAAATGAGGAGAAAGAAATTGACCTAGCAGGAGAACAAGAAAGCAACATAGCTTTATTTTCCGAGAAAGCAAAGTCTAGTGTAAAGTTCGTACTAGAATCCATAAGTGAGAATAACAACACCGATCAAGTGGTAATCAACCTTATGATGAACATGAAAAGGGCTAAAAATGAGAAGGAATCTCAGGAGCAAGTCGAAAGAAAGAAGATGATTATAGCTTATAATGAAGGTAAGAAGGCCTCATGCTGAGCTTATATTGTATAATTAATTGAGGGCTCTAAAGAGCTAATATTTTAGTTAAGAGATTTTCTAATGAATAAAATAGATGTAATCAAGTTAATTGAGGGCTCTTTGAATAATGATCATGAGTCTAATAGTGTAATCAAGTTAAGAGAATACTAAAAGAGTTCAACAAGGTTATAGATGTTAAAGATTCCATGATAATCTATCTTAAAGCCTGAATTGACCATCTTGAGGCAAAGTTTAATAATATAGAAACCAAACTTAGTTGAATAAAGAACTTGAATTGAAGAAGGCTCATCCTTGGATTTTTAAGTTTGTCAAAGCCTCAAACTATGATTTCAAAATTAAATATGACAAGATATATATTGGTCAAAGTCCCCATGACAAAATTGGACTTTGTTATGAGAAGGAAAACCATCACTGATTGGAAAGCCACATAAAAAATATACCTATCAAAAGAAAATTAACAACCATGTCATCATTGTTAGATTAAACTCATATCTTGTTTGACAACTTGCAAAACAAATCAGTACTAATGCTAGAGTGCTAAATCACGAAAACTGCTAAGTATGAAGGGCATTCACACTTAGCATTATAACGCCAATTCTGTCGTTATAACACTAGAAAGCTGGAAATTTCAAATGGCTTTTTAAAATAGATTAAGAATGAAATAAAATTCAAAACTTCAAGAATATGTCTTAAATAACATTTAAGTTTATGAATATAAACTTTATTTCATCAAAAACATTATTTGACTTAGTAGCAAAATTTTCAAAACCCAAGTTCCAGAACTCTAGTGTTATAACGCCAAGTCAGGAACTTGGCCAAATTTGGCTAAGTCCTGAACTCTAGTGTTATAACGCCAAGTCTGGCGTTATAACGTCAAATTCAATCAGATTTTGAAATCAAGTTTTAAAATAGAAAATGATCAAATAAAAATCCAAATGTTCAAGATTATGTCTTAAATATTGTCTAAGATTATCAAAATGATTTTAATTTATTTAACAATATTGTTTTGTTTAGTAGCAAAATTTTCAACTAGATTTTCCAGAGACTTGGCGTTATAACGCCAAAGTGATCAAACTGCCAAATTTTTCTAAGTACTGGACTTTTCTGATTTAGCGTTATAATGCTAGTTTTGGCGTTATAACGCTAGTTTTGGCATTATAATGCTAGATCAAATTTTAAACGTCACAAAATTTTATCATGACTTGAGATGGCGTTATAACGCTAAGTTAAAATTTCACAAAAATACAAATCCAACGTCACAAAATTTTATCTTCACCCATGATAGCATTATAACGCTATGTTTTCTATAGAACATGGCGTTATAACGCTATGTCCTAAAGAACTAACTTTTTGCAGAATTCAAAACCTATTAATGGGACCATCTTCTTCCTTTGAAATTAACAGAAACTAAAGCTTTTCAAACTCTAAAACCAGCAGCCATTATAGCACTCTAGAGCTTGTTCCAACTTGCTAAAATCTCTACTAAGCCTCCCAATTTTATTTAGCAAATCCATTCTAGTGATTCTTGAGAGTTAGCTTGTGCAATTAATTTAGTGTTTTACCATCTATTTCTTTACCTTCTATTAGTGAACCGTTTGATTAATTAAGGGTCCAATTATCCTACCGGAGTATGTAAAGGAGGTTGGATTCCGTCGTTGTATTCATTACATTTGTTAGTGAAGCGGACCGGGCTTTTTACGCAAGAAGCGGGGGCGTCGAGGACCCGAAGACGTAGGCGAGGCCGTCGTGCAAGCCGAACTCCGTCAACACGCGACTGAGTATTTCTTTCCCTTAACTCTCTTTAAATTCAATTATGCTAATTGCTTGTGTTTGAGAATTGTTAATTGAATTTGAGCTTGAATTATGCAATTAGGGAAATTAAGTTAATTGCTTGTGTAATTGCTTGGTAGAATTGTGTTTGTGCGAATTGAAATTAATTGAATCGGTGCATTGAGCTATTGTCTCTTGGAATTGAATTGGTGAAAATCACAATTAGGACCTCGTAATTTTAATTAAGCCAAAAATTAGTCACAACTTAGGTCGCCTAGGTTTTCAATAACAACAATGAAAAGTCAGAAAAAAAAATTCTATTAGTACATTTTTCTTCTATTTGGTTCAAACAAGAATAGTGTAATGTGAAGGGATTTATATCTGCCACTTAGTGTAGTATATGCATTCCTATTGAAATTTTTAGTGCATGCCTTTAGAAAGTTGCAAACTGTGGTTGTCGAGTTGGTCGAGTCCCTGCGATGCAACCAAAAATTTTTTGGAAGAAAGGGTCCCAAATGACCATGGCGATAGAGGAGAAAGTACTGGAAAAATGGGAAAGTGTGTTCGCATCTTGGAGAAGACAATAGTGGAGAAAGTGCAGAGAAAGTGAGGACGGTACTTGCGAAAATGTTATTTTATTCTTTAAGGTTTTTATATTCTTTGTGTTAATTAATATCCAGAATGTTCTCTATGAAGATGTACCGAGCAGCAGGAGTCGAACAATCCAGATCTGGTGCACTATAAGAAACGACCGGCTGTGATGTGATTCAGGGGGTTGGATATTATAATTGAGAATAGTACGAAACTAAATGCAAATAAAGGACTCAGATTTGTAGTAACACTAGCGGCGACAACTAAATATTTTTTTATCGAAAGTGCACATTGTTGGGTTACGAACAGTTCAAAACCCGTCAATTGGCCTAAGCAGCGGAAATACCGTAAAACAAAAATTTTACGTTTGACTTAAGTCGGGGATTAAGCGGGGTATGTCGGATAAACCACAGAGGGTGTCCACCTCCCATTTATCCCTAACATCAAAACCCTACTTAATCCCTAAACAGATCTACTCCTTAACTGAATTCTAAAACTTTAATCTACTTACAAATTAAATAGATTAATATAACATTAATACCTTGATCCAAATTCGAATTGGACCGCAAAAGACTCGGAAGGACGACCGACGTATCAGACGTCTGATACCTCTACCAGATGTCCACCAGGACGACCAAAGACCGGCTTACTTCTTCTGCCAGAAATACCGAAAGCCGTGATATCCCGCAAAAACACTATTCACCGAGATACGAACTAAATAAAATATCTTCGTGAATCACAGTTATCCAAAATATGGAATACCGCTCTAACACAAAAATACTATTTTTCGAATCCCGTAAACAACCGTATACGAGAAAGAGAGAGTATATTTATCGATACGAATCCGAGTTAACGAGTATGAATCGATTTTTGGTGTTTTTTCTCTCTCCCTCTACCCCTCTATTTATACTAAAATGAGGAGGTTACAAATTACCAAAATACCCTTGAAATAGTGAAATTACTAAAATGCCCTCACTAAGGTCGGCATACAAAATTAAATATCAAGCTTGCTTTGGCCGACTTCATTTTACTTCATATGCCATGTTGGCATGTAGAAAGTCAAAGTTTGATTTAATTTGGCCTTATCACCATGCATGCCGACTTGATTTTGGGATTTTTTATTTATTTATTTATTTTTAATTAAGATTTAATTAATTTTTAATTAAGGTTTTAATTTGATAATGACTTTCATCTCAAATTCAAAACCATAATCAATAATTAAAATCTAAATTAAATATATATAAATATACATAAACATATAATTGTTGTCAACAATTATATTTCTCAGGGTTTGGTATTGATTTGGTTGCGGTATGATTTTATTCAACGTATCGTATACGTTTATAAATTCAACCGTTGTTTTTGCTTGTCATTTAATATGACGTATATAATTTAATTATATCGCATATAATTAATTATGATCATCTTAATATTAATTATAACCTATTTATAATTAATCATTAAGATTCTCTGATTTAGCTCCTATACGGTGTGACCTAATAGGATCTGTGTTATGTTGGTAAATAGAATTAAAATCATTTTAACTTCTATAATCATAGGAGGCATCTAACATCTGCGCTATGACCATCTAATTACACAGACGATGTTGTACTTATGCAATATCACGATCCACTAAACATTTTAGTCGTGTTAATTCTTTCGTCTCACAGTATCAGATTAGTTTCAAGGCAGGTGTGTGTCATCCTTGCAAACTTAATCTTTTCTCGATCTTGAGTAGACTTATCAAATATAATTACTCTTGTGATTGTATTGCATGCAGATAATCCTACTCCATCAAGGGGCCCAGTGATACTGTAACTCGTATCAAGATACGAGGGACAATAGTACTTTCAGTAAACCATCACTACCTCAACTAAGCTATGTATACCGAAAAGCTACCATTATGACTGCGTTTTACCGACAGCGTTAGATAACAATCACACATACACATCTCTTAGTAGGAAAGATGAATACCTCATACTTTAGAACTCAACACTGAATGAAAACATTAATGACAGTACACAATTCCATTTAATGTTTCATTCGAGATCTGTCAAATACTATGTTCTTCTAACATGTATTCATGTGATTAAAACGACATCTCATGTCTATGGTTTGTAAAACTTAACCATCTTTTAATCCACATTCTAACATTGTAACGGTAAATTAGTGTTCCTGCTAATTACCTCGGTTAGAGACTTTTAAGAATATATATCATCTATATTATGAAGTTTCACAATTCCAGTTATTGACTCAAGTCAGATAAAGGAATGATTCATAAATTCAATAATACTCAAGGTAACAAAGTGACAGTTTATTAATCACTCAATTCATGAACAAAGCTTTATGAGAATTTATCGTATTATTGACTTCTAGATTATTACAAACTAACACACATGTAGTGCTTAAAGGCGCTAATCTTTTTGTTAATTAATACGAAAGCGACGTTCTTTTCTCTCTTTCTCGTATACGGCTGTTTACGGAATTTGGAAAATAGTATTTTTGCGAAATAAGCGGTATTTTATATTTGAATAACTGCGAGTCGCAAAGATATTTTATTTAGTCCTTATCTCGGTGAATAGTGTTTTTGTGGGATATCGCGATTTACGGTATTTCTGGCAGAAGAAATAAGCCGCTCTCTGGTCGTCCTGGTGGACATCCAATAGAGGTATCAGACGTCTGATACTCCGAGGAAAAAAGCTTCTCAGATTCGGCCTTCCGAGTTTGCTGCATTTCAATTCGAATTTGGATCAAGGTATTAATGTTATATTAATATATTTAATTGGTAAGTAGATTAAAGTTTTAGAATTCAATTATGGAGTAGATCTGTATAAGGATTAAATAAGGTTTTGATGTCAGAGATAAACGGAAGGTGGACACCCTCGGTAGTTTATCTGACATACCTCGTTTAATTCTTGGTTTAAGTTAGAAGTAAAAAAATTGTTTTACGGTCTTTCCGCAGCTTAGGCCAATTAACGGGTTTTGAACTGTTTGTAATCCAACATGTGATTGATCTGTGTTTAAAAAATTTCGTCCTTATATATATATAACAAACTCCTCACTCTACAAAATAATCTCAAAACAAATTTTTAAACATTAGCAAAAAAAAAAAAGAGGGGTTATAAAAAATCTAAAAAAATATGTTGCAATATTTTGATCGACTCTACCATTTTTTAATTCTAAGTTTTCTACACCGTAGTTCTAAGAAAGAGTGAACATGAGAGGCTGTAAAAGAATTTCACATATTTCTATACCGGGTGATTAATAAATAAAGGACGTAGATGTCTTGTGCTTTTTTCGATATTATCTACACCGAATTTACTAAATAAAGTGAACTGTCTTGATTTATACACCAGTTGTTAACAAAACCGGTGAAAAATTAATCTGGATGGTGAGAGTAGCACTTCTACACTCGATTTTAATATAACCGACATAAAAAAAGTTGTAGAAGATCGTTCTTCCCGTAGTGACCGTTGTACAAGATAATGTATAACCGTTGGAATTTTGTGTGTGTTAGTGTAAAAAAAAGTTTAAAAAATGTTATTTCTCTTATTTACGTGGATAAGGAAGTATGGTGACATAAACATGCCACCCAACGAATATATACCTTTTATGAAAAAAGACAAGTGTATGACTAGTTAGTTATTGTTCATGCATGTTCGGTATAAACCTTTTCAAAGGTTTTGGTTTTGTTTCCTTAAACTATTTGCAAAATGTCATGTATCTCTATTGAGAATGATTTAGTATATTTATTAGCTCCAAAAATATCTATCATATATGCACATGTTTTAAGGTTTTTCTTCCTTTAAATTTTTTTAGTTCGAAAATATACATGTAATCGAAGAGGAAATTTTCAATGTCACAAACTTTTTTGCCTCAAAATACCATCCACTATAACTGAAAAGAGCTTTAGTGTCGCATAATTATCATCAGGTGATAATCAGAGTTAAAAACAAAAATACTAATAATTATTAAAACCGGTTTTTTTAATAAGAATCATTGATAAAAGATACCTTTATCACCGATTTTTAAGAAGCAACCGGTGATAAAACATTTATTAAAACATTCGATGATAAAAGTAACTTTTTTTACCGTTTATTAACAAACAACCAGGGATAAATGTTTTATCACCGATTGCTTCTTAAAAATCGACATTAAAATTTTGAATTTAGAAAACCCGCGTCCCAGCTCGTTTTTTCTCTCTTCCTCCTCTCTATCTCCTATATCTCTCTATAGATACCTCCATATCTCCTCTCTATCTCCTCTCTATCTCTCATATCTCTCATTTTTTTATTCCAGTTCTGGAGGTGACGATGGCTGAGTCCTCCGCTGGTCTCGTCGGGTTTATCTACTTTTTTATTCTTCTTTGTTTTATTTGGTTTTTTAATCTTCTTTGTTTTATCTATTTTTTTGTTCTTCTTTGTTTTATTTGGTTTTTAATCTTCTTTGTTGTATCTGTTTATTTATTTAATTTATTTTTTATTTATCTATTTTTTTGTGTTTAATTTTATTTATTTATTTATTTTTTATTTTATTTTATTTATTTATTTATCTGTTTTATCTTTGTTTTTTTTCCTGTTATCTCTGTTTTTTAATATAAATTTGAATTGATAGCTGTCACATTAATGACGAAAGTTGTACGTTATGAAACCAGTTGTCAGGTTGCAGAACGTACAGCTATTTTATTTTATTTTTATTTTTATCACATGTTATTATTATAATAAGCCGGTGATAAAACCCAGCCATATATAGACGCGTCTCACCTGAAAAGTAATGAATAAGATAAATAGATGCGCTTCATATTCGACATTAAAATTAGTGTTAAAATACAAATGAAAAAAATGAAGTTGTGGCATTTTGTTATACGTTTGGTATTAGAAGTTTAGAACCTTAACATGATAAAAGAAAAAAGAAAAAAGAAAAAAGAAAAACAGATAGTCCGGAACTCCGGATGCGACCCACAGAACACAGTCATGTCATGAAAATGGGGAGTTGTGAAAACATGAGGCGACAAATTTGGAAAGGGAAACAAAGATCAGAATATATTATATTAGAGACAAGGAGAGGAGGGCATGAATCATGAATGGAGCGTCATATTATATTATATTATATTATATTATATTATATTATATTATATATCAGCCAATCCCGATCGCCTGGGACCCACGTAGTACGAGGCTTGGGAAGCGGTACCCTCTCTTGTCTGTCTTGTCTGTCTGGTCCGTACGAACCACCACTCAAATCGGGACACGCGGCATGCACTCTGCAACTTGGAGAATAAATCAATTTAGTTACCAGCCCATAACAAGCATTTGCTGAAGCCCCATTTTGAATTTTTGATACAAGTAGTTCAGTGCCGTTGATTTCATTTCTCCATAAAAGCAACATAATGAACTTGTTTATTGTTACAATTATTCTTGCTATTTGCGTAAGATATATTTATATATGTAGTAGGGTTCATATTTTCAGAACATCCGATAAAGTCGTGTTTTCAAATTTTTATATAAAATATGACTAAAGAAATAATTATATACTCTAGATAAATAATTAGTTATCTTATATACGAAAAATAAAATTGCTTACTGATGATATTAAATATTTTTTCTCATTGTCTTAAAGTACTGAAATCCATTCAAGTACAAATGAAAATTTGAAATAATACGAAATTGAAATGGTAGTGTTGAAAAATATAAAGTTAAATTTTGTCGGTAAAAGATTTCATATATAAGTTTATAAAGAATTTTTTCTTAAAAATTCTTTAAAAGAATTAATGACACTATGTTTAAAGTTTTGAATAGATATAAATGATGCAACTTAAGAATTTTTCATTAAAATTATAGGTTGCACACAGAAAATAATATATATGCAATTAAAAGGTCTCAATAAAGTACTATCAAATTGTGATGTAATCAAATATTGATAAATCAGATTATTCAGGTTTTGTGAGAGTAAAATAGAAATACAATATGTCTTAAAGAATAAGAATTAATGCCCCCCGATCAAAATTAAAAGCAATAAAATCTAGTATTTATATATGTCTTATAAGCATTAAATATGTTGATATATGGCCATAAGGATATTGTGTTATATAATGACATATTCAAGAAAATACTTAGTATAAAGATATTTATAAGATTTTTTTACGAGATCTTAAAGGGACTTATAGCAAACAAAAGAATAATACTCTAGTGTCAGATGTTGGAAAAGTTTTTGAGTTCATACCAAATTTTATTTCAGGATTAAATGCATGTTCTCATAAAATGTCACTCTAATGAACTTAGTGTTGAGATCATTTAAGTTATATTGTGACAATAAAGGAGTCATGCATAACAATACTAGAAACTTAATAAGGTTGAAATATTTTTCATATAAGTTTCTTAAAAGAGAGATTAAAAGATAGGACATACAATAGTACCAGGCTTCATATTCACAAGGTTTGTGGAAAATGTGAGAGCCTGATTTTGAAGAAATGTATGTTCTATGTAATTTGCAACAAGTTGTAATATATATACAAGTTACATCTCTCGATAATACTGAAAATTAATAAATTTTCTAGTGGTCTAAAAGAATGATTGAAAGATAGAAGTTACATCTCTCGATACAAGTTACAAGTTGTGATTTATATGCAAGTCACACCTCCTTCTTTAAAGTTTTTTACCTCACTAAAGTAGCGATGACCCATTCGAAAATAGGCACGTATAATCACATTCTCGTGTAATTTCTGAACTATATGACCAAAATCTAATTCATGTCATCTAGTTGTATTTGGCACTGTGATTTTAGTTGGGTAAGCCATGCAGAAAATGTGGCGACACCGCTTAAGTCCCTTGTTGGTACAATTGATGGACCGAATTGGTTAAGAGATACGAAAAGAAAGACAGAAAAGTTAAAGTGATACGGCTGGATCTCGACATGTGTAATCAAATAGACCACACTTGTTCATGTGGAAGATTGTTGAAATTGAGACGTTAATTCCAATAAATTAAGTATGGACTACGTGTTATATGATTACTGCATGTCACATACTGTCGCCTAATATTATGAGGAGTAATATATGGATATGCCAAATAATGTGATTAACTGATATACAATGGCATTATACGTATTTACTAAGATTTTGGGCACGAATGCATATAGAACTTAAGTAAATTAATTATAATTGTTAATGGATCAATTATGATTAATTAAACTATATATTAGTGTTAGTGTAAAGTCAGAAATATTGTTTGGGCTAAATCCAACTCAAATTAGATCAAAACCCAAGCAAAACAGCACAAATGTAAGTGTATTGCGACCGCAATAAGATCCTTTGCGGCCGCAATGGAGTAGGAAGATTTGGCAATGATCTTCTGAATTTTCAGAAGATCTATTGCGGTCGCAATAGCCCTCATTGCGACCGCAAGAGACTTGACAGATTTCCTGCCAAGTCTAGAAGCCAAGTCTATTGTGGTTAGGGGTGTTAATCACTCCACGTGATTGATTTTGTGCGGTTAGGGGTGTTAATCCCTTCACGTGTACTTGTTTATAAGTACACGAAAGGTTTAATTTATTATTAAAGAAATTAGATAAAGGTAACTAATCATACTTAAATATATGAACAACACACATATTTGAACACATTACACGAACATCCAACATGTCATATATATATTTGCTAGCATTTATTTACAAAATTTATAGCGAAAGCAAAAGAATAAAAAATAAATCAGATGAGGACGACCCCACCAAAGAGGCGTGGGACCAACCCTCGCTATCTTACTACACACTACTCCTAACCAAAGAAAATAAAAACAATAAGGAAAGATCAACAAATCGAAAGACGTCGGAGACTCCATCCTAGGGCTTTCCTCTGGACATCAAATGACTTCTTACCTGACCCACAACTACGTCGTCAAGACGATATCCTACAGAACATCAACAAAGACCAACACGAAGCAAAGCATGTTGTAAATTCAATCACTTTTAGTTGGACTTTTAATTATAAAACAAAGTAAAAAAGAAAGAAAATATCTATTAAGTGTGTATTTATATTATTTAGGTGCTTATGGAGAAATTGATCAATATATAATATTATATTTAGTTATTTACTTGATCATAACAATTAAGCGTTAAGGTTAAATGTAGGACTGTGTTTGTTTTGTTTAGATATAGAGAAATTGATCAATATATATTATTATATTTAAATTTTACTTAGTCCAATCATATCGGTGTTGTTCAATGTTTTATTAATAAGTGTAACATACTTTTACTATTTTAGTATTCGTGTAGTCAATTATCTTTCAAGTCGTGTAATAGTTAGTGTTATGCACATATTTTATTATGCGCATAATTATCTATTAAGTCGTTACATATTATATTAACCTACGTCCTAGTTAATAGTGATATATATAGTCTAGTTAACTATCTAATTATATAACTACTTCGTATACTAAGCGTGGTATTAATAGTGCTACATATAGTATAGAAAAATAAATAAAGAAAGGAAAGAAACTCAATAAAAATCATGTTGGTCACTTTTATTTTACATTTTGTTTTGTGTTAATCCTGAGTGGGATCGAAGGCCCGAGACTCACACGTCATCGTCATAACTCTCGCTGCACGGGCCATATTGTCATCTCCCGTTGATATCTTTCTCGGTCTTTTATTACTTTTGGATCTAATTTAATTATTTATGGTCATATTTGTTAAATTGGACTGGTCCTTTAAAATTATACCTTTTTCGGCCCAAATCCCAACTTAACAAAAGCTCAATAATTAAATTTAATAAACTTTTAGTCCATTAAAGGCCTTAAGGGCCAGTTAAACCCATCAAGGCCCAATGAGTCATTTTATTTTATTTTTATTATTCAATTGTAAAGGCCCAGAAAGACCATGTATTATTTTTATTTAACTAATGGTCCAGAAAGGACTAACAAGGCCCATTCGAACCTCACAGGACCCAATTCTCTCTCGACCAGACAACAACAATCCAGCGCATTAACAAAATGCTGTACTGGCACTAGCATGCCAGTACAGCAACATGTCAGCACGCCTGCTGATGCATGTACCAGCAAAACTACAAAGATCAAATCCAAATCAACACAAGCACTACAAGGGTGCTGACAAACCTATGCAGTGTTAGGTCAACAACAAGACGAGTAATCGCACCCAGATGGCCAAATTCTACAACAGACAAAACAAGTCTAAAACTGGCACCAAAACAAGCAAATCCAGTACCACAAATTTATCCCCACAGAAAAATAATAAAATCTATTAAGTTCAGTTCCAGTGTGCCCGAAATCAAGCCCGAGATCAGAACAAACCAGCAGTACAGGTTATTTATTTTATGCCAGTAACCGACCCAGAACCTCACAAATCCAGTTAACATGGTGTCAATGTAACTAACCCCAACACATTTACAGTAGGTACAGACAAACAATTTCACAATCATCCCATAACAACAATCAGATCAAAATCAACATGCAAGCAAGAGTGTCGGCACACATAAAGAATTCTAGCAAGCAACACAAATCAAAGCAAGCAAACAGAAAGGTGGCGGGACTCTAGAGTTTATCAGAAAATGGGGAAAAGGGTTTAGGTTAGATTCAGCGCAACGTCTAAACCGAGTACCACCACGCCAACCTCCGCCTCCTCCCTTCGTCTCTTTTCTTAAACGATTCTAAAAAGAATTTCCTAGTTTTAGGGCTAATCTCAGCACATGCAGATTTTACTTTTTTATTTATCATTTACATCGGTTTTATTAATATTCGATATTAAATGTTACTTTTTACACCAAACTTTTACTATTATGCGGTTTTAAAAGTAACATGTTGACATTGAATTTTGTTAAAGACCAGTGTTAAATGTCAAGAATCTAACGTCGGTTGGTAAACTTTTGGTGCCCCTACTACGCCGGTAGTTTATCCGGCATTGAAGGTTGAATATATCCGGGGCTAAAGCCAATTTTGTAGTAGTGTGAGTAATTAAGAGAGGCAAAATGACGAATTATAATTTTCATATATACCTACATTTAACTATATAATATTCATTATACGGCCAGATTGATTTATATATAAAGCATTATATTTAGTTTTTATTCATATGTACTAATTTATATTCATTTAAGGTTATTATATTGATTATATGATATGCATGTTTTAAAGTAGCATCCATGCATCTATAACTCTGTCTGGTACACTTAATTTTAATTAAGCTATAGCCTATAGGTGTTATTAATTGATTAGATCATTACATGATTCATCGACTCATCGTATTTAATCATTAGCAATGAGGCAATGACGGATGAATGACGGATGAGAATGAAATATATGAAGAACAGAAGAAATTGTACATTGATTGTTTCGAATGTCACGAGTGATGTGAATCATGTGATTGGTTTTGAATTTGATGACGTGGAATTAATACTCAATACTGGTCGTATTTTTTGTTTGTTTATATATTCAATGAAATCACGCCTGGGGGCTGGGTCTAAAGTCTAAACCAATAAACTGTGATGCGTCTCAAAAGGTCCAACTCCTGGTACACTCACACTCTCACTCTCACTCTCACACTCCATAATTCGAAAGCCCGGAACATCATATGCAATTTAAAGAGCGATGTTCGCTACGAGGCTCTAGCCCGGCCCAATAAATAAACATCTTCTACGTTCGACAGAAATTCGTAGACATGAAATTCTCGCATTTGATACGACAACCGAAGTCCGAAGATTTGGTCTTGCGCTCTCCAAATTCCCTTCGGCTTTCCCTTTCTTTTCCTCTTCGGAGGAGAACGCAGATCAAATACCACCAGAATACACGAGAAAATAAGAGAGGGTTTGCTCATGTCAGGCGGTATCGCTCGTGGTCGCCTCACTGAGGAGCGCAAGTCGTGGCGCAAGAATCACCCCCATGTTTTCTTCTTTTCCTTCGATTTTTCCTTCTCCTTTCTTCAAAAAGAGGACGTTTTTAGTTAAAATTTTGGTTGATTTACTCATTTTTAGGGTTTTGTTGCGAGGCCTGAGACATTGCCAGATGGATCCGTCAATCTCATGGTCTGGAACTGCCTCATACCTGGCAAACAAGGGGTAACTTATTTCCTATCCTCTCGGATTTATGTGTAGATCGATTTCTTTCTTCTCGGGATCCATTTTTAGAACTGATCCACTTGTTATAGACCACTATATTTTAGTACAGTAATATTATACACGGATTCTGAATTTTTTTTGAAGAAGAGTTTATAAGTTTAATAGAAGTTTTCTTTCCAGTTGAATTGATTTTCTGCATAAGTAGTTGAACTTCAGAAGCTTTTAAATGCTAGTTTATTCACGCATTTATCAAATTATTGATTTTGATTGCTTAGTGCAGTCTGAATAGCATAAGTGTTCTGTGTTCATACAGTCGTACCTATGCATATTAGATGTGGTGTACTGCTCGTATATAGATCAAAATCTGCATCTTGTAACATTATTGATACCAAAAGTGCCTCATATTTTGTCAAATAAATGAATTTCTACCCATAACAAATCAATGGGTCCCTCACTGACCCCAAGCTGAGATCTTCAGCTATTTCTTTTTCTTCCCAGTGAAGAAAAATATTTCTTCCCAGGCATTTTCTTCACTTGATCAATGAGGTTTGCAAAATTGAAGTAGGGTCGTAAGGGGGTACACTTGGGTTCATAGCCAAGGTCTCCATAGCCGTTGTTTTGGGACTCTACTAGATCGCATATAAGTTAAACATTGATTGCACCACTTGGTGCTGATGGAAATTAAGTCAAATCTCATTTCTTTTTACAGGCACATATATTCATGTACCAGTTTTACTTTTCACATCGAGTCCCAAACATAAATCTGTAATGCACTTTTTTATGTATAGCCTTAGATATTTTCTACTAGGTGCTGTTAACATAAGATGTTAACATACAGCATACACAATCAATTGTGGTAAGCAGGTCCTGGGTCCTAAGCTTCAAATTACTTCTACTGATGCATAGTAATATATCACGAAGCCATTTGCGTTAACATGTTTTGTACTCAAACAAGTTCAATTGATTAACCACACTCACAAAATTCACACAATTGTAAATGTTAATGCACATCAATGCTCTTGAGTTGCGCTATTTTCTTTCTCTTCATGGCGCAATATGGTTTTATATTTTGCAGACTGATTGGGAAGGGGGTTATTACCCACTAGCCCTACACTTTTCTGAGGACTACCCGAGCAAACCTCCAAAGTGCAAGTTCCCGCAAGGATTCTTCCATCCTAACGTCTACCCTTCTGGCACTGTCTGCCTTTCCATCTTGAATGAAGATTATGTAAGTTCTAAACCATTTTTTCTTGTGGTTAAAAGAGAAGTGCAATGTTAATCATGTGAACCTGAGTGGTATTGAAGTCCTGTCTGCCATTGTCAATGCAATTGTTAAATTTATACACATGGGAAGTTCAGTGGGTTTTGTTCAGTGTTCTTTTAATTAAGAATTACAAGGGTATGGGTTTGGCTAGGTCCATTGGCATTTGAAGAAATTGAGTAGATCATCTTCATCCATGCAATTGCAAAAATTGAATTTATTTGCCATTATCAACAATTTAGCATTTTCTTTACATTAATTGTAGAACATTTCCCTCCCTGCAATTGCAATTTTGCTGATGTGGCAAAAAGATTTAATTTTTACAATTAATAAATATAATATCTTTTTGCAATTGCAAAATAAAGATGCTCATATCACTTGAAAAAGTTTGTGGCACTTTTAGACAGCTTGGTTGTTATCCTCTGAATGGGGTAATGCAAGAGATTTAATTGATATGAGAGGAATGAAACACTAAATTTGGGTTAACAAGAGAACTTTATTCAAAGGCTAACAGGAAATGCAGTAGAGTTCATAAAATTGTGTAAAATAGATCTCATAAGAAAGGAGACGAATCTTCCTTTTATATAAGGAAGACAATTACAATTTTAATGAGTAATTAAGTAAAAAAGATAAAACAAATTCAGGAAAATATTATCCAGCTTGTAACGGCCTGCTCCGAGAATTCTAACTGCCCAGGCTCTTCTTCTCCATTCTTCTCTTAAACGGACAATTCAATTCTGACGAGGAGTCCCATTCGTCAGTGCATATATTATTTGCTTTTTAACTGTGTAGCTAATGGCCCATTTCAATTACTCTTTTACGACATGTTTCTTGAGTTGATGGCCCATTTATTCCCTCCTTAATTCTAACGGCTAGTGAGATAGGCTGGAGTTGTGCCTCTGACATTGTCGCCCCACGAAAATTGAGATTGCAAGGTGTCATACCTTTCCCACGTAGCCTCCTCAACTGGTAAATTGGACGATTCCACCAATATCTCCACCACAGCTTCATTGTTGTGCTTCATCATGCGACATTGAAGGGTAGCAATTAGTTCAATTTTCAGTTGTCCTTCTGGGCCTATGAAGGGCAAATGAGGTCGAAACTCACCCCTCTCTCCAATTTTCTTCTTCAGTTGGAAGACATGAAATACAAGGTGGATGAGAGACTCTTTAGGTAAGTTCAATTTGTATGCCACTGCTCCAAATTTCTCAAGAATTTCAAAAGGTCCATAGAACCGAGGACTCATTTTCTAACAGTGAAATTGGCCTTTAGGGAGGTTTGTCTGTAGGGTTGGAATTTTAAATAAACCTAACCACCAATCTGAAAGTGTCTCTCTGACCTGTGCTTATTTGCAGAATGCACCATTCTAGCTTGGGCTTTTTGCAAATTAACCTTGAGATCCTGAAGAATTTTTTGTTTATCTGTCAACAAGAGGTCTGGGGAGAGAGCCCATTGGAAGATGGGGTGGGAATAATCATAAAGTGACTCAAACGGTGTTGTTTTGATGGCAGTGTGGTAGTTGATGTTATACCACCACTCAGCCAAAGGGACCCACTTTGCCCACTGTTTAGGGTGTTGGAAAACCATGCATTGTAAATAAGATTCAATGCATTGGTTCTATCTCTCAGATTGGCATGTGGGTGATAAGAGGTACTGAAATTAAGTTGGACCCCTAATTTACCCATATGTTCTCTTCAAAAATTGTTGGTAAAAACAGGATCTCTATCCGTGATAGTCTTGGTTGGCTTATCATGAAGCCTGTAAATGCAATCCAGAAAAAGTTGGGCTACTTCCTTGGCCTTAAATGGGTGAGTGCGAGTGATGAGATGGCAATATTTGATGAACTTATCAATAATAAACATGAGGACATTTTTACCCTCACTCTTTGGTAAGCCTGGAACAAAATCCATAGTAAGCACCTGCCATGCACCATCAGGGATAGGAATGGGTTGTAATAAATTAGGGGTAGCCACATGCTCACCTTTATTTAATTGGCAAATGTCACAAGTACTTACCCATTTCAGCATTGTAGCCTTGAGCTTTGGCCAATAAAAAATCTTTTTGACCCTTTGATGTGTGCCTAAAATGCCTGAGTGACCACCCACACTAGAGTCATGCAATGCTTTCACCATTTTGTTTCTCCAACCATCCTTTGTGCCAATGTACAACCTCCCATTTTTCTAATGATACCTTTGTGGACCAAAATACCTTCTCTTGTGGGAGTTCCTTTAGCATGAAGAGCCAAAATGCTCTGGGTCCAATCATCACCATCATAGCTAGCTTTGATCTCCTCTATCCAAGTAGTGATTTCAGCTATGGCATGAACAGATGAACTTGAGTTGCAAGGATACTGGGTGTCTTTCGAGACAAAGCATCAGCAGTCATATTATCAGATATTTTTTATACTGAATTGTATGATCCAACCCCAAGAATTTACGAAGGCCTTTGTGTTGCAATGTGTTGGTAAGTTTCTGCTCTAGGAGGTGTTGAGGCTAAGATGGTCAGTTTTGATGATAAGACCCTCCTTGTAAATAGTGTCTCCACTTTGTTACTGCCGTAGCCTACTTCTTTTCATAAGTAGATAGTTGTTTGCTCTTGTTGCCAAGGGCTTTGCTCAAGTAGGTTATGGGGTGGTGATCTTGCATTAGCACTGCATCAGTCTCCAATCGTTTATCGAAATCAGCTTTTAATTGATTCAATTGAGCTTTTGAAGGTTTTCCACGGCCAACTTGTTTCTAGTTTTGGGCATAAATCGGAATCAAAGAAAAAAGACCTCCCAGATATTGATATGAAGACTTTGATACCAATTGTTACCCTCTGGTAATGCAAGAGATTTAATTGATATGCGAGAAATGAAACACTAAATTTGGGTTAACAAAAGAAATTTATTCAATGGCCAACGTGAAATACAGTAGCGTTCATAAAATTTGTGTAAAATAGATCTCATAAGAAAGAAGGAGACAAATCAGCCTTTTATACAAGGAAGGCAATTACAATTTTAATGAGTAATTAAGTAAAAAAGATAAAACAAATTCAGTAAAATATTACTCGGCTTCTAATGGACCTGGTCAGAGAATTCTAACTGCATGTGCTCTTCTTCTCCATTCTTCTCTTAAACGGACAATTCAATTTTGACAGGGGTCCCATTCGTCAGTGCTGATATTATTTGCTCTTTTAACTGTGTAGCTAACGGCCCATTTCAATTACTCTTCTACGGGCCGTTTTTTGAGTTGATGGCCTGCTTATTTCCTCCCTAAGTCTAACGGCTAGTGAGATAGGCTGGGGTTGTGCCTCTGACATTGGTAATTAATAACATTGCTAAACAACCTACTGGCACTTTGAAATGACCCTGAATTTGACTCAATGTGTAACTCATATCAGCCTTGCTCAAGTATGTCGGGCTGAGTAGTATCAGCCATTTATATTTGATATACATCCACATGAAAGTTATGTGAAAAAACTATGAAATGTATATATCAGGGATGGAGACCAGCCATTACAGTGAAGCAGATCCTGGTGGGAATACAAGACCTACTTGATCAGCCCAATCCTAGTGATCCAGCCCAGACAGACGGCTATCATATCTACATGCAGGTTGCTACATTAATTCAACAATATGTTTTTCCCATAGTATCATTGCAACCAGGTATTAGTGTTGACTCTTTTCTCACTGGATGTTAATTGACAGGACCGCGTGGAGTATAACAAGAGGGTGCGGCAGCAGGCCAAGCAGTATCCACCATCACTTGCCTAATGTTGGCATTTATCATGATTTTAGGTTGTTATGGTGTAGTTTATCTGACTTAGTGGTTAAATGTTAAACTGGTGTTATGTATTGCCAGTATTGTGTCTTAGTGAAGGTTGCTCTGGTGTAGTGCTTACTGGTGTTAACTTTTAACTTGATTTTCTTGTTGTGTTTTGTTGCACTGAAGAAATTTGGTGTGCTTGACTTCACAACTTGTGAATATCTGTCAAAATCTTCGGAGGCACAACTTGGGTTGTTTTAAGAATTCCAGTTTGAGGTTTTTAAATATGCAATTAATTTTGCGTGCTTTTCTATTATTCTTTCTTTTATTTACCTTTCTTTTTATTTGGGTTCATCAAATTTGCTGCACAGTCCAGTTATATGGCTCAGTGCTTTTGTATTTTCCTGCCCTTTTCCTCTTAACATTTGAACATAATTGATGGCATTTTAACAAAAGTCTAGGTATAATGTCAAAATTGGCAAAAGAAAATGGGTACAATCACTGTGGATTCCCTTTGAAATCTCAAATATGGGTAGTGTCGTACTGGATTTCTGTTCAATCATCACAACTCCACTGCACTGAGGTAAGGCCTGGCGGTGAAGGCCTGATAATTGATAAACCCGTGGAGCTGATGCAGATGGGGCCCACTTGTCAACCGCTGAAAGATGTGACAATAATTGTGTTGTGTTGTGTGGGGTAAGAGGGGCCATTGTTGATTTCCACCACAAATCTAAACATCCATTGATGGAACGAGCAACAGAGAGATGTGATGATAATGCATTAATGCTGGTACTGGTAGGGATATTGAATGGTACTGGAAGGAAGATGCTACTTTATTATTCCACTACATCCTAAATCCTAATCCTTCGTTTGGATTTGGATGGTTGTGTTTGTTCAGTCCTATCCTATGACAACAAGTCAACAACTGACCGACTCGTTTGACAACTAAAAAGAAGGCTCATATCATATTATAAACCAAGTTAATATGCTGGACTCAACGTGCCTCCAGCTGCAAACTCTCATTAAACCGTAATAGAGCTTTCTCGCTTTTTTTGAAATATTTTAAAAAATTAGTTCAGATTTTATTTAATTTGCCCGCATTTTTTCACCTTATCTTCATTGTCTTGTTAAATGCATTTCACTTACTATTATTATTTCATATTAACATTTAGATCAAAATTATTGTAATTATTTTTATTTTTAGAACTAAACCTAACTACAATAAGAGTATATTATATTCTAAAAAGATTTTAGATTATTTTGAGCATCTTTTGAAGCATACATAAGTCATCCTTAGTTTTATTTTGTATAACAACTTTTTTACAACAATAGTTTTAAATCTTAGTAAATTACAAGGTTATAGACAAACAAATTATCTTTTCAAAGTTTTCAAAAGAGCACTAGTTGGACTCTTCTTTCATGATTATAGTCTTTCTCTAACTTTCTAGGTTGCGAGTCCATTTGTCAAAAAAAAAAAAACAAAACAATCAGAAAAATCTCATAGGCACAAACCTCAAATTCTACAGTAAAATGTAGACACTACTCCGATTTTATCCAGGCACAAACGGATGAGGACTACAATTTTGGCAAATCAAACTTAGGCACGTGCCTGAGCTTGCTCCTACATAGCTCTATAGTTGGCACAAAGAACGACCTTTTTAAACAGTTACATTATATCATTGAAAATAGAGTCGAATCCTTACTCATAACATAAAAATGATATGGCAGATATATCGAAAAATATGGACGCTTAAATATTATATTAGTAATCGTGCCCGTACTCAGTAACATGAGTATGTTATGTAACGAAAAACAAAATTGACTAACGTATGAAATTTTTTAAAAAAAAAAACGAGCAATGGAGATTAATATTAAATATCTCACCATCGCACAACTAAACTAAACAAATTGTTTAGGAGTGATTTAATGATTAAAATAAAACTGAACGAAAAAATATTTTGCTGATCAAAACGTAACACAAGTAGGAGTCGTGCATAGAATTATTCTCTTCCCTAAATAACCCTCTGTTGCTGATCAAAATGACGGATTATGTTTATATATTTAAATAAACACTCAACTAAATATATCCAAAGAAGTTATATATAAATTACTTAGATATATGAACTGATAAGATAAATAATTAATAAAATGTCAAGAAAACTCACTTAATAACAATGATTCATAAATAAAGGTTTCAATTCAATTATATATCAATAATTACTTTAATTTGGAAAAGAAATACTGCTAAGACAAGTACCTCAGTAAATCACATAAATAAAGTCAGAGAGAAAAAATTGCATATTTCTTCGTTCTCACCATGGATTTCCTACCATGTTGGCTCCGTCGACTAAGAGCAACAGGCCTTCTATTCCCCCTTTTCCCAGATGCTCAAATCTGCCTCTCGTACGCAGATGCCACTCTCCTTCTCCTTAGAGTAGAATCTCAGCAACTCAGGATAGTCAAGCTTCTTCTGGACATATTCTCTAATGTCTCAGGCTTCACAGTAAACATTGACAAGTCGCAACTCCTAACTACTTCCTCAGCATTTACAGACACGGTGCGACTAGCTCGAATCCTACATTGCACACCAACCTCCTTCCTGACAAATTATCTGGGGTTGCCACTTGAAGACTCAAAACTCAGCAAAGGAGACTTCTCGGGACTAATTCAAAAGATGCAAGCGAAACTGGCAGGCTGGAAAGCTTCATTACTATCGATTGGGGGAAGGTTGATTTTATGCAATGCTGTCCTCTCATCCTTGCCCACGTACTTCATGACGGCCTTCTTGCTCCCAAAAGGGGTAATTTAGGACCTGGATAAGATCCGAAGAACTTTCCTATGGCATGGGCACAAGCACCAACAACATACCTATCGACTAACAATGGTGGGTTGGACAACGGCCTGTAGACCAAGATCCTTGGGAGGATTGGGACTGAGAAACTTGCAAATGGCCAACATAAGCCTATTATTCCGTTGGATATGGAAGAGTCAGACAAGTGTCAGACCATGGTGGTTACTTCCCGTCTCTCAGCCTTGGGAATCAACTTGCCCCTCCAACTTCTGTAAATCAATTGGTACGATTTTACCTCACTATCAAGCTTGTGTAAATGATTATATCTGGATACGCAATGCAACTGGGGAATACACAGCCAAGTCAGCATACCGTTTCCTAGCAGCTACCCCATCGCCGACGTCCCTGATCCAAAAAATATGGCAAATTAAGGCACCACATAGAGTCCAAATCTTCACCTGGACAATGCTACAAAATAGATTGACGACGATCGACAACCTAATCAAAAGGGGCTGGCAAATACCGAACTTCTGTTGCATGTGCAGAATGGCAGGGGAAACAATGAAGCACCTCTTCATAGCTTGCCCTTATGCAATTAGTGTGAGAATAGAACTAGATCAAATTCTCACTGACGACAACCGAATAACTCGAAACATATACAGAGGAGACCAACCGCACACACTACTCACTGAATTCACTTCATCTAACGGGGCGAAAACAGAGATGGTAACCAACTTCATTCTATGGAGAGAAAGATGTCGGAGAATTTTTTAGGAGGAAGAACAATCTACGGTGCAATCGGTCAGAGAGGTCCTGAACGAACGAAGAGCTTGGTTCTTCACCTGAAGGAAGGGACAAGAGAAGAGTGACCTTCCTACTGCTTCACATCAGTAAAATAAGGATAACTCCAATATTGTACATAATTCAAATAATATTTACCTTTTATTTTACAACTTATGTAAATACAATTTAAATCTATAAAATTTGAGAGCCCAGAGCTCTCATTTTTTCTCAAAAAAAAAGTATCTTACCAAGAGGAATACATGAAGAAAAGAGCACGTAGCGTAGCTAGTGAGACACCAATATATTCTGATCTCTGGTATCACAAAACTCATGAATAGCGTAATACACTATAAATGAACAATTTAATATATAAAGAATGATTTGATTATCCTCGGATCAGTAATCAGTTCTACTTACCGTCTTACAAGAACGAACCAGCACTATGATCTAGGTGTCAGATTATAAGAAGATAAGAGAACGATTTCATATTTTCATGCCAACGCAAGTAAAAAAGGAAACAAATGAATGAATTATCATAGCAGGTTCATGCTTTTAAGGCATAAATGGCATGAGAAAAAACATCCAGTTATTCCCTGGTTAATAAAAACAAAACTCATCATAAAAAAAATTACCCACATGCCCGATTTCAGTTTAATTTGGTTCTAGTTTAAGTAGAATGTCACTGGAGAATAGGAGAAAAGTTAAAAAGTATTGTGAGTCATGAGTGCCATGAAAATTCATTTTTTGCCAAAAAAAATTCGTCTTCAAGTATATCATCCAATCAATACCATCACAACAACTGCACCTACATCACTCCTGGTGTTGCCTTCTTGTTCCTTTCAATAGCTTTGGCTTCGTCATACATGTTGCTCTTAGCGACATGCCCAAAGACTGCAAGCATAGATCCCTAGAGCTAGAAAAAGGCTTTTGAAACACCTGTGGGTGTCACCTAAAGTTGTGAATTGATGCATACCTCATGTGACGAAACTAACAAATTAGTATAAAGATGTTAAAGGCAATAAAGAGCAAACTTTTGAGAAAGATAGGAGACGAACATTACATGTTGCTGAAGCCTCTGAGGAAATCAAACGGTGCGCTTGAAATTGTAAGATTAAATTCTTCTTTACTTTAACAATTTGTAAAACAAATCAGTACTAATATTGTACAATTAATTTTTGATGAGATGCAAATTGATGTTGCAAATACTTCATATTACATGTACAAGTCAAGATGATTAAGTAAACACCAAGTGAAAGCAAAACAGGACAAGACAAATGCTAGATAGAGCCTTACATTACTATAACGCAAGAGAACCCGTCCCAACGAGTTTCCAAAGATTGATGGTTCGTTTACAAACTTCAATTGTTTCATTTTTTTACAAGACAAAGTCAAGAACTATTAAAAATATATCTAATTAGCTAAGTATGAACATTTTGCCTCTGCACGTGAATTCAAGGTAGAACAAAGAGAACAACGAGTTCCCAATCTTTGTAATTCTAAGATAAAAAATGATTGCATAAGCGTTTATCAATTTCAATTAAAATTTTTGGACTTTAATCACCTAGCTAAGTCAAGCAAGCAAGTAATAGAGCAATTTCAACAATTAAAGCAAGTATGCAAAAGTAGAGTAAAAGAGAGAGTAAGAGCAAGAGAGCAAGAGAACACGCCATGTAACGTGGTTCAGATTATCAACCAAGCCTAATTTGAGTGCATGCATGGCAGATTTCCAAGAGAATTAAGACTGATACAATGCACTTTTGATTGGTCATCCAAACTTAGTTCTGGGAGTATGAGATATGGATTTAAAGCTCTTGAAGTCTAGTTTCCAATGGTCCAAGTTTCGAGTAGATTTAAGTTTCCTAGAGAAAGTTATGACTGTTTTAGTGACGAAGGGTCAGATCTGACTACTTAGTTTTCTATTTTATATTTATTACGAAATCTAGAAATTTCTTCTGCTTTATGCTATAAAAGAGAGTAGTATGCTATTGTGTAAGGGCAAATTATCAGTTTTATTTAATATAAAAGTTGTGTTATTCTTCTTGTCTTCTTTGTGACTCTTTACTCTTCTCTTTTATCATAAAATCGAGTGCTTGAGCTTAATGGGCAAGATAGTATCGGGACCACCTTGCGTCAATTGGTATCAGAGCGAGGCTCGACATCCACCTTCATGCTTGCGTGAAGTTGTATTTTCGACAACCGTCAAATTCACCCACCCCCTCCATCAACAAACCTTATGCTATTTCCACCTATCACAACATCACCGACCTTATGGCCGACCCAAACCTTCACGCTATCCTTGACCGCATGCAACAAATGTTAGTTTGTAATAATCTAGAAGTCAATAATACGATAAATTATCATAAAACTTTGTTCATGAATTGAGTGATTAATAAATTATCATTTTGTTACCTTGAGTATTATTGAATTTATGAATTATTTCTTTATCTAACTAGAGTCAATAACTGGAATTGTGAAACTTTATAATACAGATGATATATACTCTTAAAGGTCTCTAACCAAGGTAATTAGCAGGAACACTAACTTACCGTTATAAGTTTAGAATGTGGATTAAAAGATGGTTAAGTTTTACAAACCATAAACATTAATATTTTCATTCAGTATTAAGTTCTAAAGTATGAGATATTCATCTTTCCTACTAAGAAATGTATATGTGTGATTGTTATCTAACGCTATCGGTAAAATGCAGTCATAATGGTAGCTTTTCGGTATACATAGCTTAGTTGAGGTAGTGATGGTTTACTGAAAGTACTATTGTCCCTCGTATCTATATATGAGTTACAATATCACTGGGCCCCTTGATAGAGTAAGATTATCTGCATGCAGTATAATTACAAGAGTAATTATATTTGTTAAGTCTGCTCAAGATCGAGAAAAGATTAAGTTTGCAAGGATGACACACACCTGCCTTGAAACTAATCTGATACTGTGAGACGAAAGAATTAACACGACTAAAATGTTTAGTGGATCGTGATATTGTGTAAGTACAACATCATCTGTGTAATTGGATGGTCATAGCGCAGATGTCAGATGCCTTCTATGATTATAGAAGTTAAAATGGGTTTAATTCTATTTACCAACATAACACAGATTCTATTGGGTCACACCGTATAGGAGCTAATCAGAGAATCTTAATGATTAATTATAAATAGGTTATAATTAATATTAAGATGGTTATAATTAATTATATATGATATGATTAAATTATATATGTCATATAAGATGACAAGAAAAAATAACGGTTTAATTTATAAACGTATACGATACGTTGTATAAAATCATACCGCATATTAGATGTCAACCCGTAATCAACCAACCAAAAATAAAAACCATCCAATGCAAATTTTGTTTAGGCGGTCGAGTTTTGCGGGTTTCGTGGGTTTCACAAACTTCAATATTTCACATAATTTTTTAATGATACAAAAGTAAAAGTAACAATTGAAAATAATTTAAATAACACATTGATGTCAATTAGTACTAAAAATTAAAATTAATAAGTTTGACAAAAAAAATATACATGTAAGTTTGTGATGAAAATCGAATAAAAAATTTTATTACTAGCAGTATAATTGTCTAATTAAATGTAAAATGTCGGGTCAGGTTTCATCCATGTTTTATTCTACAATTTGTACCTACATATTAGATGTCGAGTTCGAAAAAATAAAAACCATAACCAACCATAAAAAATCAAAATTCGTATTTTTTTCGGGTCGGGTTGAACTTACACCCCTATCTGATTCAGATTTAGATGTGAATGATGGCCACAATAAATCCATACCAATCAAGGAATTAAATGTGCAACTTGAAATATGAACCATATAAATTGCATGGAAGTTGTTTTAAATTAATTTCTCAGTTTATTTTGACTGAAAGATGGAATCAAGAGTCATTTGGGTGGACTACAAGACAATTAAAATCTTTGAGTGCATGTATGGCAGATTTCCAAGAGAATTAAGGATGATACAACGCACTTTTGACTGGTCATTCGAACTTAGTTCTAGGAGTATGAGAATAGATTTAAAGCTCTTGAAGTCTAGTTTTCAATGGTTCAAGTTTCGAGTAGATTGAAGTTTTCTAGAGAAAATTATGACTGTTTTAGTCATGAAGATTCAGATCTGACTGTTTAGTTTCTTGTTTTATATTTATTACGAATTCTGAAATTTTTTTTTCTGTTTTAGACTATAAAAAAGAGTAGTATGCTATTGTGTAAGAACATATTATTAGTTTTATTGAATATAAAAATTGTATTCTTTTTCTTGTCTTCTTTGTGACTTTTTACTCTTTTCTTTTATTAAAATAGATCATATTATCAGTTGTAAGGGCATATTATCAGTTTTAGTTGGTATAATATCGAGACTACCTTGCGTCATTGCTGCAGCGTGAGATTTAAATTTTATAGATCATGCAAATTTCGCACATTGTTTTATTAAAATAGGGTTTCGCTGTATTTTATTAGCTCAAATTTGTCTCTTTTCAATCTTGTCGCTTAGCTAGCTCATGCATTGGTCACCTGAAATGTTGAACGTTGGATGCTTTAATTGGACAAATTCATAATTTATACCATGCATGTACACTTAGTTGATAATTTGTCAAGACCTGATTTCTTTTTTTTTTATTTGAAGCAGAAAGTTTTATTTGTCTATAAGTTTGGTTTTATATTATCTCACTTTTTTTTTTTACCAAAAGCGTGTAGAAGTATAATTATCTATATGTATTGTTTTGATGTTTAATAGACATACAAGTACTCAAAATTGAACGGGTAAATTTTCTGATAAGTTTACTAAATTTTATATCAAAATCATATTTGATAACTAAATTTTGAATTATTCATTTTGAGTCACTGAACTTTGATAAATCTTCAAATTTAGTCACTTCCTCATTGTTTTCATAAAAAATGAACGAAAAATTGATATGGCATCTAAATAGTAACTATATTTGAAAGATTATTATTATTATTATTATTATAAAGATTTTAGAAGAAAAAAGGATGCATTTGGAGCCAATTTTTCATTAAAATATTGATGAAAAAAAATGAATGAGTAATAAATTTGAAGAAATATTAAAGTTCAGCAACTAAAATGGATATTTAAAATTCAGTAATGGAATGTGAATTTGATACAAAATTCAATGATCTTCGAAATTGAAATTGTTGATGTGAAACTTCTATCAGCTTGGTTATAATAATATTGTTTATATGGCCCTTTATGTAAAAGTTCTCCACAGAACACCGTTTTCGGTGCATTTGGAGAGCTGGACATTAATTACTTGTGGTGACACGCGTGGCAACATAAGAGATGAAGAGCGTCAATTCTTATTTCTTATGATATGAGAGAGTCAAATAAAATTTACATAATTTGGAGAGGAAGTCAACTTGTTACGTCTCCAGTGAATGATAATTGATAATTGACAATGCGGAGGTTACTATAGATCGACCAATTAGGTTACTAGATCTTTGCCCCATCATATACGGCCGGCCGGTTTGACAGAAATTAATCACATCACATGTACAATATGGAAAACAAAAATTAATGTTACCATCCCCGTTATAAAATATATGTCTATTGAAGGACTGGACAATTATAAAATTAATGTTACCAATTTTGATTTTGATGATTGAAGTTACCTCGGTTATCTTGGGTCGACGGTCGTCTTGCTTCTAAGAAAAGTCGGGGTGATTCCTCCATCCCGAATTGTACGAGTTCGAACCGTATTGACGTTCAAACCTTTACTTTTTCGATTAAGAGCAGTTATCTCCTTGAGCAAGTGGTCACTAGACTCTACCTCATGCACCTTGTTTTGGACAAGAGTTGGTGCTTTTCTCGGCCTATGGTATTGACTTTGGTTCAATGTTATATTGTCGATTAGCTTGAACCCATTTACGACTCCCTTGTTGACGAGACTTCCGCCAGCAACCGCATCAAGTAACTTTGGCAAGAGACCTCCATAAAATATTTGAAGTAAGGACCATGTCTCAATTCCATAGTGTGAGCAACTCCTTTGTAATTCATTGAAGCACTCCCACACTTTGAACATTGTCTGATAATTTCACTGTTGGAAATTGTAGATTTGATGCATTATGTTAACTTGTTTGTTTTCACTGGTGGGAAGAACCGATTGATGAAGGCGCTTGATATATTGGACCACTCGTCCATGTTTTCTAGTCTTTGACTTCGGATTCAATTTTTCATCTTATTTGCCAATGGAAAGGTAAAGGTCATCCTTTTCAAGTCTTATTGGCTTATAATGTGGATTTTGAGCATACCGCACAACTCCTCGAAGTTCGTAAGATGTTGGATCGCGTCTTCGTGCGTCAACCCGTGGAAAAGAGTTCTTTGCACCGAGTTCAACCAACCCGGTAGAATTTGGCATTCTTCTGCCAAGATGTTGGAGGTTGTGTACCCCAAGTGTATCTCATTGGCCCTCGAGGCAGTGTAATCCCGAAGTGGGTGGTTGTGATCACCTTGATCGAGTCGGTTTCGGTTGGCTTGCTCGAGTTGGTTCGTAAGTTGGGCAACCCTTGCGCTTAGTTCATCGAGTCATTCCGCCATTTCTAACCTTCTAGGAATTAGCCTTAGAAGAAGTCTATGCTCTACTCGCACCTTTTGCCTTGCTTGGATGATGTCCGACGAGTTTGGCTCGAAATCGAGAAGTCTAGGAATAAGTGGTGTAGATGCTTCTTCTTCTAGATTTCAAGAGCCTGCAAGACAAGAGAAGGAGAAAGCAAACAAGTGAACAACAAGAAAAAAAAATAAAAGAAAAATTGCCTAGAACTAATCGCTAAGTTCTATTAGAAATATCGTTGTCTCCGACAACAGCGCCAAAAACTTGATGCACGATTTGGTATTAATAATTATAAAGTTTTAAATACCTAAATTCTCGTGTTTGATCGCAAGTGTACGATGTCGCTAGTATGAATTGGGTGTCGAACACAAGGACAAGTTGATGAACCAAACGGTTAAAATTGCTAAGCAAGTAAAATGTTGGAGGTTGAAGATTCGTTCCATAATCGATTAATACTAAAATGAACAAAGCAAGTAGAGTGATTTTTGTTGATCAATACTAGATGGCTAGGTCCTTAGGTTCGTTTTTCAACTTCTTTTGGTTCGTAAGTTGGGCAACCCTTGCGCTTAGTTCATCGAGTCATTCTGCCATTTCTAACCTTCTAGGAATTAGCCTTAGAAGAAGTCTATGCTCTACTCGCACCTTTTGCCTTGCTTGGATGATGTCCGACGAGTTTGGCTCGAAATCGGGAAGTCTAGGAATAAGTGGTGTAGATGCTTATTCTTCTAGATTTCAAGAGCCTGCAAGACAAGAGAAGGAGAAAGCAAACAAGTGAACAACAAGAAAAAAAAATAAAAGAAAATTTGCCTAGAACTAATCGCTAAGTTCTATTAGAAATATCGTTGTCTCCGACAACAGCGCCAAAAACTTGATGCACGATTTGGTATTAATAATTATAAAGTTTTAAATACCTAAATTCTCGTGTTTGATTGCAAGTGTACGATGTCGCTAGTATGAATTGGGTGTCGAACACAAGGACAAGTTGATGAACCAAACGGTTAAAATTGCTAAGCAAGTAAAATGTTGGAGGTTGAAGATTCGTTCCGTAATCGATTAATACTAAAATGAACAAAGCAAGTAGAGTGATTTTTGTTGATCAATACTAGATGGCTAGGTCCTTAGGTTCGTTTTTCAACTTCTTTTGGTAATTTAAACAATTCAACAATCACTATGAATAGTTCAAGGTACCAATGATAGGTATTGGCGGTTGGTTTCCCGTACCAATTCCTAATCCAACATAAATCGAGGCTGAGGGTTAATCAAACCCCGGATTACGTTAAGCTTGACGTACGTACCACGTTAACTATTTTTAAACCTTGATACCGTGCAATTACGCTATGGTATCGCAATTCAATTCAATTAACTCAACCCTTAACCAACCAAAGTCCCTCTCGGGTATGATAGCAATTAAGCGCTTCTTCTCAATCGGGATCGGATAATCAGGATCGGACAATTGATTTCTCAATCCAATTAACCAAATCCTAAGATTAACAAATAACGTCTCCCTTTGCAAGCTCCAATCTGTTCTCATTGTGCCAAACCCTAGCCACCAAGTTCTCCCTTCAAAAATCGCCTAGAACAGCTCCAGTTCAGATCTGGACGAAGAAGAAATAATAAGATAAGAAATTTCCCCCAAATTCTCCTTAAAAATCCGAGCAGAATCATGCCAAATATGTCTTTGCCGGCCCGCAAAGATTTTCTTGTGGCTCGCAGACAACAAGAGAAAAGGCTTGGGCGGCAGCTTCGAAATTCAAATCTGTGTGTGGGTTGCGGCCCGCAAAGCTTGCCCTCAAAGTCTCTAGAAGCCAGAAGAATTAATGCGCCTTTCCACTCCGCTTTCCGTCCCCGGCTCCAATTTTTGCTCCTCTTGTCCTGTATCTGCACTAAAACAATGAAACTAGGCAGAACCAAGAACTTGCATACATTTTCAGGAAATAAAAGTAAAAACACACTAAGTAATGGTCCAAATTATGTTTCAAACCTGTGTTTTGGGATACATAGTTTTGATCGATCAATCATGTTAGGATATAAAAAATCCAAAGATATTATTTTCAAAAGTAATTTTCATAAGACTCGATATAATTTTTGGGATTATCTTGAGAAAGTATTATTAGAGAGAGGGTTTGGTAGAAATTGGAGACAACGAATAATTGATTCTCCTAGAAAATATAATAACTTGTGGGAATTTCAATAGGGATTGATGTAATTATTTTAGTTATCAGACCTGAAAAATTAATTATCTTGATGTGAAATAATTTCTCTTAATGTTTCAAAAGAGAAAGGCAAATACTTTAATATAATTATCAGAGAGTACCTTTGAGTGATAAAAAAAAATCACTCAAAAGGAGATGATTGAAAATTTCTAATTGAAAAAATAGAAAAAACCAAAATACTGGAAGTGTTCACTTTTATCATTAGAAGATAGAATAGTTAAGAATTAGAACCGACAAATTTAACTGAAGTTGGAAATGGTTATGAGCCACAGGTATGAATTTGCGACTCTGATATCACTTGTTAGAATATACGTGTCTATTAACAAATTGAGATTGTACTGCATTTAAGGCATATGTTCATCACTTTTAAGACATAAGCTAGTTTTAATTATAAAATGTAAGCATATTGCGATTGTACTGCATTTAATATATCTTCCACAGAACAACTGGCAAGAAATAAAATGACATGCGATAAAAAAAAAAGTATCACTAGAATGGTGACATTGTGACAATCCACTAGTGAGCTGGACTCTTATATAAATTTATATTCCTAAAAATGTGAACAACTTTCCTACTTGAGCTACCTAAAAATTGAATATACACTTGGGTTTTCTATTTATGCATTAATTTTTAATTTATTGTTTTAATAACTTGTTGCTTGTAACGTAAATCAGTTGATTTACATAAGCAAGCTTACATAGTGGGTCCCAGCCACCGCCAATAGAAAGCGCACACGACGGGACGGTGTAGCTAATTCCGCCTCAGTTCCAGTTCTCCACGCAATCTTCTTCTTATACCTAGACCAAACAGCCCATCCCATTCCCATTCCCATTCCCATTCCCATTCCCATGGGTATTTTGTACGAAAGAAAGGACATCAAATAAAGCGAAAGAAAGGACGATCGAACGAGGAAAACCAGATACAATTCCTTCCTCTCCATTAGAAACGCACGGTGTGACGCATCACTATTTATATATGACCAGAAAATTGACACGGATCGTCTCCAGTTCAGTAAACAGCGGGGGGCATTCGGCAACGGAGAAGAAAAAGGAAGGAAACGAGTCGTATAAAACCTGAGAAAAGGAAAGAGATTTTTAATGGGAGAGGTTCGGTGATGGGATTGAATGGCAGAAAGATAAAGAAAGCCGCTTCCAGAGATGAGTAGTATTACTGTATTAGCATTGAGCGGGCTCTGCAACGAGGCCTCTTCTTAGATTCTGTTGCTTCGCCCCTTTTTTTATCTTTCCCATTTTTCTCTCTTTTCTGTTTTCTCCTTCCCCTTTTCTCTCTCTCTCTCTCTCTCCGTCTAAGATTAAGATTAAACATGGAGCAGGAGCAGGGGCCACCATGGCAGGATCCTCTCTGGGGATCATCGTACGGCTACGCAACCGCATCCTCTGTTCAACTCCCTCTTCAAGGCCGATCGGACGGCGCGGGCTCCGGCGCCGGACGGATGTTCAAGAGGAGTTACACAGATATGGAGAGGCAAAACCAGCAAGCGCTGCTACAACAAGCTCTGCTTTCGAGAGCGGTGAGGCAGAAGACGCTAATGGAGCCTCCAGTACAGGCACCGATGATGCCATCTCCTGCCTCTCCTCTTCTCTCTCCCTCGGTATTCTCTGCAGGAACCTCTGATCTGGGGAGCCTAACTTCGGCTTCTTCCTTCTCCTCTCTCAATTCCCTTCCCCGGTTCGTGCCCCGGCCGCAACAGAGAGGAATGGTTTTAAACCCGAGTATGAATATGAGTGGAAATATGTATAGAAATATGACCATGAATACGAGTATCAATATGGATATGAATATGGGTATGAATTCAAATTTGAATTTGAGTGTAAATAATATCAACAGGAACCCAGTAGGGGTTTCCTTTTCAACCCCGTCCCTGACACCGGTAAATGACACGGTGCGTAACAGGCTGCAAGAGCTTGAGAGACAGCTCTTATGTGATGATGATGAGCCTAGTGCATCCGGCTCGGTGGTCAACCATTCGGAGTGGCGCGACACGATCCAACAAATTCTAGAGATACCAACTCTGTCTCCACCAGCTCTTCCTGTGCCACAATTGCCGGTGATGGGGGCAGCTCAGAATCAGAAGCTCTCTTCTTCTTCTCCTTCCAACTCCTCCTCCTCTACTGCCTCCTCCTCTGCTTCCTATTCACCTCCAGTAGCAGCAACTTCTTCCCGACAACTTCTCTCTGACACTGCCACAGCCATTGCAGACGGAAACCTAGAAATGGCTTTCGCCAACATGGCTATCTTGGAAAGGAATGCGAATACAACCGGTGACACAGAACAGCGACTAACAGGGATGATGGTTACTTCCCTGACCGCTCGCATAAACTCTTCAATGGGGAATCAATTACCGACAATGAATCCAATTGTTGAGCTATGTGGCCTGGAGCAACGGGCTGCAACACAGCTATTGAATGACACATCTCCTTGCTTCAAGCTCGGACTACTAGCCGCTAACCTGGCTATTCTCGGTGCCACCAAAGGGTCCCAACTTCATTTAATCGACTTCAACATTGGCACGGGATCTCAACATGCCGGCCTTATACAAGCCCTCAGTGAGAGCAGAAGAAATGTGGTTTTCAAAATCACTGTTGTATGGGACCCCACTTCTCCCTTCTCCTCAGCAGCTTCAGCTAACACAAGATTAGTCGGGGAACGGTTGAAGAAGGTAGCCGAGCGTGCAGGTGTAGTTCTGAGGTTTAACATGGTGCCATGTCACATTTCGAATTTAGATTGTTCACTATTAGGATGTGAGCCTGGTGAAACATTGGCCGTAAACCTGGCATTTGTGCTCTCACGGGTGCCGGATGAGAGCGTCACTCCTGCAAACCCTCGTGACGAACTACTTCGCCGGGTTGGCTCCCTCGGGCCCCATGTGGTTACGGTTGTAGAGCACGAGATGAATGGCAATACGGCACCATTTACCACACGGTTATCTGAGGCATGCAGTTACTATGGAGCAATCCTGGATTCTCTAGAAGTGACATTCGGTGGGGACAGCATTGAGCGGGCCCGGGTAGAGGCTGCCTTGACACGTAAAGCTGTCAATTTGATGTCAAGGGAAGGTGCAGAGCGGATTGAACGATGCGAGGTTCATGGGAAGTGGCGAGCCCGTATGAGCATGGCTGGATTGGTGCCTGTTCCTCTCGGTTCTGCCATGGCTGACCATCTCCGAGCCCGGCTAAATTCGGTTAGACCGGGCCATGGTTTTGTGGTTAAAGAGGAATCAGGAGGTATCGGGTTTGGGTGGATGGGTCGGATCCTGACAATGGCATCTGCCTGGCGTTAACCTGACGCGACTTTATCGTCCCTTTTATTGTTCTCACCAACTTCTACAACCATGTCGAAAATTTTCATGTTTCTTGATTTAATTTTTTCGTATTCTGCAATTAATATAGCCATGGTGACTGATTGCTGGTAGCAATAAGTTTTGTGAATTGTCATTAATTTGTGGGTGTTTTCTCTAATTCCGTTCCGTAAAGAAGGAATGTTTTCTCTCGTGAGTCGTGAATTGATTTGGTCCAAAAAGTATTACAATTCTTTTCTGGCACCAAATTTAATTAAGAACACATACTGAGATGTATTAATTAAATCTACCTTTGTTGCAAATTGCAATTGCATTGCGGTAAACAATCACAAATGAAACATCTTTCCTCTATGATACCATAAAAAAATATAAATAAATTTTACGCATAGTGGTCATATAAGTCTTATATATGGCAGTTTTAAGGAGTATTTATTCCCCAATGAGGCAATGAGGCAATGATTCATTGAATATTTTTGGGCCCACTCATGGCCACTAAATATCCACTACTCTTTAAGTCTCTATGTATGCAAACGGATCCTTTTTAGTCGGTAAGCTCAAACAAATAAGACAAAAAGTATGATTTTAGCCCTTCAATTATTGATTTTGGTTCAAATGCATCTTGAACTATTGAATACAATTTATTTTTGACCCCTCTGTTAAAGTTCAACATTAATTCATAGGTTCTTACACTCTCCTCTCTCATATGCTCTCCATTTCGTCTCATCCCTCTTCTAATCCAAATCAAAATGGTTCTCTAAAAATTTCACCACTTAAACTCTAGGTTGGATTAACGATTAAACCCTCTGTTGGATGCTCTGTGACTACGAGGAAGGGCATAACAGGACTGCATGTTCTCAGCGCAGACAGGTAATAGTTTGTAAAACTTAACAATAATTTGCTTGATCATAATAGATACCAAGGAATTTGGGTTTTGGTACTAATGCATTGGTGCTATTTGTATTAGAGGGTCCTCGTATCAAAGAGAAGGGAATGATAGATTGGGGTCAGCCTTCGTTGAACAGTGATCAAGTTTAGAAAAGTGCAAATATAAGAACCATATATAAACATTTTGATATTTTTTGTATTTTGTTAGTAATAGAAATATGTTGACTGCATTTTTTTTGTTAGAAACAGAAGTGCCTTCTGTGAAGATAGTAATCTAAAACATGATAGTAGCTGAAAACATGTCATGTTGATGTGATATTTGAATTGCAATCAAAATTAGATCCTTTTGTGATCTGTATGCATGGATTGTAGCCAATATCTTTTTTATGAAAGAGATTTTTTATTTATCTCTTTTTTCTTGAACTCAATATTTATCGTGTATAAAAGTACTATTTGTAATATTACTGTATGGAATACTAGTAAATACGTGGTTGCAAATTCTATGTAAAATAAGCTTCAATTTAGGAGAATTTCTTTTGAGTGGTTGCATAACGGATGAATAAACAAAGGTGTCACAAATTAGAAAGACGAAGTACAAATCATAACGTCGATTCTGATATTGCAAACAAATTTAATGAAAATTGCATAGAAAACGAGACTCACAGGAGAGGTACAATGTAAAAGACCAAATTAATTCACACATGAGATTGATAAACGGAGAATTAAAGTATGAATTAACGTTGAATTGAACAGAGAGATCAAAAACAATAGTTGAATGGTTAAAATCAGACTTTTCTCAATAAATAATATTGATTTTAGATTTTTTACTCCTGGATTCTTTCTTTGATCCTTTCTACCTCATCCTCCATTTTCGGGTATGAGAGACTTTCGATTGTATATTCAAGTTATTATTTATTTTTTGTAAGAAATTGAAAAGTTGTATGTGAGAACTCAGAACAGAAAGTTCTTGAGGTGCTTACGAAATAGGGTCGTTCTCATTTTGAACTCGTATGTTGAATTTTTTAGAATAAAATCGTTTTGATGTTGAATCTAGAAGCATGAAAGATGTCATATACAGTGCAATCAATTGGGTAGAGAGAAGTTAGATGCATTCATAAGGACTTATTTGATCGTGTACTAATAGATTAATAAATTGTATCATCTCTTTTCTTAAATTACATGAAGTGATTTAAATTATAAATGCAATCAAATTTTACATTTAGGAATGTTTGACCCTTATGGAAAACTAATTTTTATGGAGGTTGATGGGAAAGTCTCGCTACTACTACTAACACTACCCATTATTCTTCTCCATAGAAGCATCTTTGCTACTACTATTCAATTTTTCTACCGTACCTAACTTGGTTCCACGTATAAACAAATAATTAATCTTCACGATTCAGCATGTGATCTTCTCTTTGGACGTCGCCGCCGCAAAGAAAGATATATCGCAAAACGATAAATCTCCCTACGTGTCCGTCAGCAATTCAGTGGACACGGCATCGCCAGCCCTACATCAGAGGCCATCGCCAATCTCAACTCGATCATAATCGTTTCGCCAATTTTTTGATTAGGTGTGGTAAAGTCATCACCAATCTTCGTGTAGAGAACGTTCTTTCTCTTCATCCATATCGGCATAGCCTTTCCTCGCTCTTCATCGCCACAACCTTTCCCTCAATTTGTCGATTGCTCTGTATTTTCTTATAACTTTGGTTGATTTGTCAATTTAAAATTTTAATTTGAGATGAATGAGGACTTGTCGATTTTGAGATTTATTTTTGCCTTTTTAGTTTCAGGTACACTTGCCAAAGAGAAATTGTGATAGCAAATGATCGTGAGCCATCATCCATTTGAAATCATATGCAATTCATTATTTCCAACTAGCGTACCTTAGTAGCTTGCATAAAAAACAATATGATAACTGGCTGATCTGAGATACACGTTACAAATATATCTGAAACTTCCCAAATTATGTATCCAAAGTTGGAGAGGTTCTGAACCTTTAAATAATTTAGGCTTTAACAAAGAGGTAAAATGGAAAAAGTTATTTTGCTGATGCATGGGGCTTCATTCTTGTTCATTGAAGAAGTATCATAAAAGTGACTAATATCTCATATCAATACCTTTAAAAAGTATGGTTTTGTGAGGTATTAGCATTTAAAAGAAGTGTAAGATGTATTACCTAATTATAGAAGACATATGCTGGCTATCTTTACCAGTTATTAAAGGATGAATTTCAACAGGTTGACGACCCTATTGTATTTTATTTAAAATTATTGGCCCTATTGAATTTTATTTAAAATTGCTCCTATTATCATTAGTATTTTTTAGCTAGTGAAAAAATGAGCAATCCTTCTGTTGTTTTGACCAACCAGTTTATTAGATAACTTATTTGGATGAATGAACAATGCTAAATTGGTTAATAATGGGGCTAATGCTATACAAGTTGTCTTCTTGGATTGTTGTTGGATTAGGATTAATAAGGTCATATTAATACTTGGTTAACCCCTAAACTGGCCCTGCTTAAACTTGAAAACTGTAAGGAAATGCTTGAATTGTTATTGATATGGTCTTTACTCAGTTCTTCTGAGAGATTATAATGTACATGCAGCTGCCAGTTGTATGAACCATTTGGCCAAATTCAGGTAATTGTAACCCAACAAATCAAATTATTTTCAAGATTTCAACTTATGAATTAAAGTATCTTTGCTAATTATCTATTTGTTATAATTGTGCAGTGCAAGATGGCTATGAATCATGATTTTTCAACTTATAGTGAAGGAACTCTTGCTGGTCTATTGCTGGGTTGAAGATTGAGCAGCTTGAAAGGGACTGTAAGAGATTGTCTTTAGCATGTCTTTAGCTCATGGAGGTTGTGAGTGTCTTTCACTATTTTCTTTCTTACAATAATATTTTATTTTGAAATTATCATTAGTCCATTCTTAGACTTACTGTTAAAAAAACATGCCTCTCTATTTTATGCTTTGCAAACATTGTTAAGTGATTTTGATGCCAAATTAAGTAACGTTATATCGTGTCATAATTAAGAATATTTGTTAAATGTTTGAGAGAAAATGAAAATCCATTGTCGTTTAATTTTTAAAGATGATCCTTCCCTGCATCTAATTGTGTCTTGAAAATTCAGAAATGTGCATTACAACAAAACCAATGGTGTCTCAAAATGACCACAATTTTTGCCGTCAAAAGCCTTAAATTAAAGGTTATGCACCAGGATAATTGAATTATATCCCATATCAAACATGTGTTACTGTACCAATTGCATGACTCTGGTTTCATTTCAACCAGTACAATAGTTAACTCACTAGAACTGCCTTTTAAAATTTCAGCAAATACTCATGATCAAGATGTATTCAGTTCTTACCCAGATGAAAGGCCATGTAATGAATTTCCTGAGGCCTTCTCTCGATATAAGCAAATTGTACCACACCTACATTTATTCGGTAAGTACTTGATGGTAACTAAAGAGTATCACTATCTATTATTTTGTTTATGAGCTATCATTTTGAGTTAGATGGTGATAGAGTTTTAATTGTGCCTATTTTAACTTCCAAAATTTTCATGTACAACGTCCTTTGCTCCAATAATTGAAATGGCAATGACTATAGTGGAACAGAGTGGTGGGCAATACCATGTTTCGTTGATAATTGTTGGTGGTCAGGTAGATATCTATTTTTTTTTGGAAATCTGAATTACTTTCAACTTTATTTACATTTCCTAAAATCTCTTAAATAGTGTCCCCATAGTAGTGCATAGAGGTTCAATTCAGAATATTACAGCATGTTTCTTGAGTTTATGATGCACTTAGAATTATCATGTTGTTGTTTCAGAATTTTTTTTTTGCATTTCAGTACCATTAAATAAATAGTATTTTCGGATCAAATATGGTTTTCTGGTTTTATTTTTGTTATTTTAAGGTATGTTTCACAAATTACATCTTCTGTACATTTATGGTTGGTTGCACATATAGTCATGTACCGTGGTTATGTAAGGAGTACTAATTAAAACATGTTTATCCATTTTTGAACAAAACCAAGCTATTAGGTTAAGCAAGTGAATCAAATTGAGTACAGAGAGCTCATAGCTTTATCGGTAAATATGTCAATAAGTATAGAGTATATATACAATTACAACCTTAAATAACCTGCTGCTAGATGCCATCGATTTTTCCTTTTAAAACTTGCAAATTATAAACTATATTACAATTTTTTTAATTATATACATTTCATATTTAGAGGATTTCCACAGAGAGCCGAATCGTTCTCAAAGTTGTCAGCTGTGAACTGGTTTTGCAGAAAAGGAATCGGACCTGAGAGCAAGTTGCTGGCCACAGTAAAGGTGGTGAGGTGGGACATGTTGATTAGTTTCTCTAGGATATGGCCTGTCAGGAATTGTGATCGAGGTTTAATTTGTTCAAGTACTGGCAAGCACGGAGAAAATGGTTATTACTTATAAATTATTCTTGAATTAACACGCAAGGAGTTACACCACACGCCTAAATATATGCCAGTGCCCATCCTTCTTATTCCATTTATCAAAACCTCTATGTAAAAGTTTAGATCTGATAAGGTCAAAGGACTTATTAGTGATAAAAAAAATTAAATTTTATGCAAATTTCAAATATCCTATTTTGAATTTCTTATAATATGGAGTTTTAAGCAAAAAAGAAAAATGGCTAAGTGTTATTATACTTATACATGTTTAAATCAATTTACATATTGCTCAAATTGTTAAATTAAAACTTCATGTTCTACATCATCTGATGAATAGAAAAACATGTCAAAAATGTTATTCTCTCATTCTATTTTATTATTGTATCTTTTTTTCAATTTCTTTCAAATGTGAAACATTTAATTCTATTGTAACTATATAATTTTTATAGTTCCTTTTAACATATTGCTGCATGGAATTTATTTAATTAACTAATTTACTTAACAATGTAATTAATAATATTTTTTAAAATAAAGATTATATACTCCGAAATTAGAGCAATATGTTCTCCACATAATTAAAAAATATAATACATATGTATTAACACATAGCAACAATTTTATTAAATTTATATGATACATGTATGTTTTTAAAATAATATATCATTTATCGCAGCAAAAGATATCTTTACAGACGCGGCGTAGCCGCGCTGCGTTTTCTAGTATATATAAATGCTATGGTGCATTACAAAGTCATAATTAGTTTTTGCATCACATTCAAATAAAAAAATTTGAGACAATCAATCCAAACCATCCAATGCGATTTCCATAGTGAAATCTCACTAAAACCAATTTTTTTATTATTTTTTAGAGGGGTATGAAATTTTGTTGATATACTAATTTCTGAACCATTTAATATGGCTCATTTTGCACTCCTCTAAAAAATAGTAAAAAAAATAAAAAAAATGAAAATTTGGTTTATAGTAAGATTCCAATATGGAGATAACATTGAACGGTTTGAATCGATAATTTGAATTTTAAGATTTAAAATTTTAACGTGATGCCAAAATTAATCTTGACTTCGTAATGCACCATAACATATATATATATATGTATGGCAAAATTAATCTTGACTTCGTAATGCACCATAACATATATATATACATATATGGCAACGTGCACATGCTCAACTTGCTGAGCATATGTATATATATATATATATATGACAACTTGTACTTTATAAAATATTTTATTATAACTCTATATATATATATATACAAATTAAAAAGGCAACGTGCACATGCTCAACTTGCTGATTTACAGTCTTAAATGCGAAAAAATCTAATAATTTCATCAGAGGATGTCTAAATGTCAGGTTTTAGATAATACGTTTGTTCAATAGTCAATATTCTCTTGTTAACTTGTTCACTAATTCACGTACACTTGGAGGATTACACTGCAAATTAATAGCATTTTCAACGATAATTGCTTATGTTGATGTTGCTTGTGTCAATTATTTTTATAATTGCTGAATTTATTGCTATTGTTTATTTAGCAATCGCGGGAAAGAACGCTTAATAAGAAATTCTTTTCTAAAGATGAGTCAACCAAAATATTTAATTCTTATTGGTCAAGTGTTTAATTCTCAATTGTTTGACTAATTATACCAATGTAGACATGGATTGCTTAATTTCTAAAATTTCTATAATTGTTATTTAACAATTAATTTCAATTGCTGAATTGGAGATGCTAAGAGTATTTTCATTCCTGAAACTCTTGGAGTTTCTAAATAATTATCACATCAGTTTTAGAAATTTAATTTTTTTTTAATTTCTAAATATTCCATCCTTGAAACTTAAAAGTTAAAGTTTCTTAGTTGTCACATCAACAAATACTACCATTATTATGAAAGACCGATTAATTTTAGCCAATGATTAAACCACGTCAGAATTTATAAACTCTAAAACAAAATTGCTAAATAAAAAATTATGCCACGTTAGATTAGAAACTCTAAAGGTTTCTGGAATGGAGACGCTAGCATGCTAATTAGGAAAGAACGTTATTTTCTATGAAGAAAAATAGGACTTAGCTTCTATTTATTACTAAACAAATTAGAATGGCCACATCAATCTAGAATAAACAGCTAAAATCGAAATGCATTTTATTATTATTTTTATATAAGTTCCACCTAGCATTCATGAATTTAATTACACAAGTAATTAACACTGTGTTAATTGAATTGGAAATTCAGAGTTGGAGCTAAACTCAATTTGGGTCGGTCACAACTCAAAACTGACCTGGACTCCGCTAGCATGCGAATCAAAGAAGTGCCAGTCTAACAGGGACCAGAGTTTGTACAATGGTACACAATTAAAGCTCGTTTTGGCAGAATCAGAAAGATCTCTGAACACAACTAATAAGGCTAGCTGGTAGCTGGTGAATATAACAGACACTACGAAACATTGGAGGTTGGGGAGTAGCAGGGGCAATTCTCAAACTAGGATGATATATATGATAAAACATCAAAACAGTATCTACATATGAAAAAGTCAATCCGATGCACATAACTTCTGCTTGTGCATGGTCTAGAGGGGTCGGATCACTTGAGGCCTTTGTACGCAATCTTTTCCTCCATTTATGCAAAGAGGTTGCTTCTACGACTTGAATTCGTGACATTCTGATCACAAGACAATAGTTTTACCGTTGTGCCAAGACTCCCCTGCATTATTGGGAGCACGCGAATAAGAAATGCATAAACACAACTTGCCTACATGGCGATGGCATCCACAGAGTGAACCAGTGCATAAACTCAGAACAATGGACACAAGCGTTTGTCCCCTATATCAGAATCCAATCATGTCAGAATAACAACTTCAGGAATCCCGCACCATGCAAAACAAAAAGGATCTTACATAAATGCATAAATGTATGTCTCACCCATTCAAGAGTTGACTACGGAGTGATCACACTACTTGGGATAGTAGCCACCAGGAGGTGGACCAAATTTGCCATCCCTCTTGTCGAGCTCTACCTTATGTTGTGTCTGCAAGGCGTCAACAAGTTTAATTGGTACTGTATAGCTAGTCATGTATTCTCAACTCTTTACTGAGTTGGGATTAGTTAAGAACATTGATGAAATTAACCACACTTAATAGAAAAAATAAATTTTGGTACCTGCATGCATGCGCAAACCCTGCAAAAAATTCAGACAGATTATTAGCCTTTGCACATAAGACAGCAACAGAAGTGAAAACAATAACTTTATTAAAAATAAAAGGAGTAGAAACAACCACTTTATACATCCATGAGGAGGCATCTTTCAAAATAAAAAAATTTAATTCATCTCATCCTTTTTTTTTTAATTCACATTCATCTTTGCATATTTGGGAAAAAGAACTTCAGGCACAAAATTCCCATGGTTACAAACTTAAACAAGAAGTTTGCAAGGTCATACATGTAAATCTTAGGAAAAAGGTAATTAAAAGATGATTATGGAAATTTGACTTGCGTCCAATAGACGAAGTCAGAAAGTAAGTTGAGAAGCTGAGAGAGTTCCCAGAGTTCTTCACTCCCAACTAAACAAGCAACAATAGAGCAAATGCATGCGAATTGTTGGAGCAAGAACATAAATCCCTATAGTAACAGACAAGGAACAATTTAGATATGAAAATATAGATGAGGGTATTCTAATATTTAATACATAAAAACAGATTGGCCAGAAACAGTACAATAATGCAATTGTCACACTTGGTAGTCTGGATGTTGAACTCATCTTGCAGTAGGAAACGCGTCGAAGCAACCGAACTGCCAAAGCAACAGAATACCTGAAAATACCAAGTGCAATTAATCAGTTCTTTTATTTAATCTATCAAGTTCAGCAAGATTATAACATCAATTCGATTTCTCTACTAACAAGTAGAAAATTCAATGGACCTCTATATAAGATATAACAAATCTTACTCAAGGTTAGATTTTATACAAAATGGGTACTATTGAGATCTAGAAGTAGAGGAGAAAGTGCTATAATCTAGCTCGCATCAAAATCCCTAATTTTCACTAGAGCTAAAGTAAAACAGGCAAAAAGGTGAATAGTTAGTAATTGATTCCTCTACATTCAAACAGTCATTCTTAATAAAAAATTAACTTAAAAAACTAACTTCTCCACTTGTATAGAAATAACTACCAGAGCAATGGGGTTATTATTAAAAAAAAGGAAAAAAAGAAAGGGACAATGCAGGTAAATTGTTCCTTAACTTTCTAAAAGAACCAAAGGACCTGATCTTTCCAAAAAATGACACCACAAATTCTTTGGCTAATTACTGGAGTAGTTCACTTGACTAATACCATTACTTGGTCTGGCATGTGGTTCCTCTCTTGAAGAAATAGCTGACAAGGGCTTAATCCTTCCTCTTTTAATCTAAATGACCTTTCATCCTTTTTCTCACACAAGCCCCAGTTTGGTTTCTTGCAAAGTTGAGGGACCGATTCAATTTCTCTTTTAAAAGAACGGCCATCTAAAAGAATGTTGTAGTATGTTTTAATTGTAATAAACTAGGGCTACTCTAAAAAAACCAACTTCTCCACTTGTATAGAAATAACTACCAGAGCGACGGGGTTATCATTAAAAAAGGAATAAAAGAAAGGGACAATCCAGGTAAAGTGTTCCTTGACTTTCTAAAAGAACCAAAGGACCTGATCTTTCCAAAAAATAACACAAGTCCTTTGGCTAATTACTGGGGTATTTTACTTGACTAAATGATCTTCCATCCTGTCTCATACAGGCCCCAGTTTGGTTTCTGGCAAAGTTGAGGGACCGATTCATTTTTCTCTTTAAAAAGAACAGCCACCAAAACTAAAGCATGTTGTAGTATGTTTTAATTTAACTGTAATAAACTAGGGTTATCTAAAGAGTCGACTTTTTGTTCAATTGTTGCAAGCTGGTCCCAAGTCCAGAAAGGAGGAGGGTTCTGATAGGCTTGGCGAGCCAACGTAAAAATTCAGCCAATCTTATGGAAATGAAATTCAATATGAGCCTCATTTCTAGCCTACCCCAACATGTTTGGGAGTTAAGACAAAAGGCTTTGTTGTTGTTGTTGTTGTTGTTGTAATAATTGTTGCAAGCTGGAGTTAGCTCTCAACTGCTCAATAACATCTTGCATTCTTGTTACTTTAGAATCACACAGAATCTTTTCACTGAATCACTTGTACCATAATATCATTCATGTGAAATCCAAATGCCAATATGCCAAAGGCTAATTAAAGAAAAATATGTTTGTTAATGCCTGAATGTCTCAATCTATTTTTAGAACATGGTTGAACTGGCAAATATACCTCAGTAGCAAGACAAAACTGAGGGCATCGACTTTCACCACACTTCCCACTGCAGGGGAGATAACCAGCACAACATCTATACCTGTTTGGAGATTAAAATAATCCATTTAACCAACTTGAGTTAAAAAAATAAAAAACAAGAGAGTCAGTTGGTATTGATTTAATATATTTTTACCTTGACATATCATTGTAAAGAGCTCTTTTCCGTAGCATATAAGAAACACATGGTCCACTGAAAAGAAACACAAACATTTTAGTGAATTTTAAATAATGATAAGTAATTGGTGTTTATAAAATCTAAATTTAGTTATTTACAGTCAGCTTGGGGATAAGTCACAGTTAATGAACACAATTAACAATATTCAAGAAGTAGATCAAGATATGCTGATATCTAAGTTCTCATTCCATAAACATATTAATCGTTACCTAAATTATGCAAGAACTAGAATCAGACTTTTTCCTAAATAAATGCAGGAACTTGAATCAGATTTTTTTCCTAAATATATGCAAGAACTAAAATCGGATCAGCAAATGAATTATACTCCTGATGGTCTCATCAAGTAGGAGAATGCAATCATTTCGACCTATCTTTTTTTTTTTTTTTTTGAGAATTGCATTTAGGAAAAAGTATAATATGAAGGCCCCACCTCAAATCAGAAAAGAAAAAGGCAACCAGGATGGACGGATTGGCTTTGAAAGATCAATTAACTAGCAAATATTGCACATGGTAGATACCCGAACAAAACAAATTGTCTTAACACTTGTAAGAATACATACAACGTACATCCGAAACCTAAAAAACTCCTTGTTCATAACTGCTGGGGCTAGTTGATCCAACTGAGTTCAACAAAATATGTATACACTAGTGGATTGCATATAAGTTGTTGAAATTATGCAAGCAAATTAAACTGTCCAAAGATACTTATTAATTCAATAAAAACAACATACTGATTTCTCCTGACACAAATTATCAATTACTTCCATTGTTCGCTCAGAAACCGACACTGAAATCCCTGCTAGACTTCTTCCTATTAAGCGAGTATAGCGTTGTCTAAAATCACAGCGAATAAAATTAAAAGAAACAAAAAGAGGGGAAAAAAAAGATCAGATTCTTACCAACAAAGCGATAGGCAGCAATCTGCAAGAAAGAAAAATTTAACAAGTCCAATCAGAAATATCTAGTAACAACAATAAACCTAGAGCATCAGATAAGTAACAAGAAACGATTGCTTGATTGAAAAGGAAGCATACAAGGGAAGTCGGCCTGGATCGTGCTCAAGAGATCCGTGTGCCACAAGTTGCGATAGCTCTGTCGGAGCTGCAACTTGTCGAGCACCGCCTGAGACGCCATTGCTGACCGAACACACGATTCGATCCCAAATCGGAAATGCAAGGAGATGAAAGAGTTGTGTTTGGACGGGTTTTAGTGGGAAAAAAAGGCGATTTTATATGGGGCGTCGTCAAGGAAGACTGAGAGTGAGAGACTGAGAGTGAGAGACTGAGAGGGGGTTCCGCAGGAACCATATCCTCTGGAGCAGTTTTTTTTTTTTTTTTTGCACCAGAAGGGTGCAGTTATATTCAGGCCGTTTGATCAGATCCAACGGATCATACGTCTTAGACATTAAAAATCTCCTTGACGAATATGCGAAGGAGCATACTATGCCCGCCTGACTTTTTGTCCTTTCCTCTTCTTCCCGCTCAAATCGACTGATAATACCTTTGCTCGAAGTATCGTGCGCAACAACTCTGGTTCTCTTGATATATCGTGCGCAACAACTCTTGCTCGAAGCAGCTTTTTTATTAATAGAAATTATATAAATAAAAAAATAAAACAGAAAGAGTGGAGGGAAAACAATAAATATAGAAAGGGCCGGAATTGGCAACAACGGAAAATAACTAAGGACGCTATTGCTAACCCCGTCCTATAATAAAACTTCCCACATCTGCATAGAAAGGAAAAAACGAACGGACCGTTGTTGGCAACAACGACCTATGAGGAAGTTAATCAAAAGACGCTGCTGGCAATAATGGCCATATTGATTATCTTTTGTAAATATATATAATATAAAATAAATATATAATAAAAATAGTTGATATATATAATAATGAATGGATATGAATAAGATTTAATAATTAAATAATTAAATATATAGGAAAAAAGTAAAGGAAAATATTTCTTATATATATCCATCCATTAATTAAAAATAATTACATATATAATAAAAAATTTGGAGAAAGAGTTAAATTGTAAGTTTTTCAATTTCATCTTATATTTTTATTATTTTTAAATTGGTGATATTTATATTTTAATCATTATATAAACTTATTTACTGATATTTTTTATTCAACTTTTATTTTATGTGTTGTCAATGAACTTGTTAATGTTAAGTAAATAATGATAAGTACAAAGTAAATAATATAAAGTCTACACTATATGACATAAAACCAAGAAATGTTATAAAGTCCATCCTACATGACATAAAATCAAGCAAATGATATAAAGTTCCATCATACATAAAATACACTAAATAATATAAATTATAAACTACTCAACGACGACGTGTCCTAGGAACAATGGGACTAGGATCCATCGCGGTGCTGCTGTACCACGCGACTGTCTAGGTGGTAAATGATACGTAGACAGTCCTGCCTGGGATGGATGTGGCATCTCCTGTGATGGCTGGGATGTCAACGGAGCAGATGGATGAATATCCTGTGATATGCCCTCCATCAACCACGACGCATATGAAGCAATATCCCCGGTCATGAAGTCAGCATCAGGAGCATAATCAGCAAACTCTGGCATGCTAGGGATGGAGCTGGGAACGTCATCTTCGACACTAACCGTGTCGACATCTAGCGGAATATTCGCTTTCATTAGCATGCCTTAAGAAAATACCAATAATTAATACAACAATTGAAAACAAGAGAGTATTGTAGTAATAAATAATCTAGTGATGTTTTCAAAAAATATACCGTCGTATATGTGTCTATGGTCGAGATCAGTCATGGTACCACGACACATCTGTAGAGTCAACTTCCCGACCGCCTTCTTGCCTCGACTCAGCAACCATGTGATGCCCTGATGAGTCTGTCGGACTGCTCGAAAAATCTGGAAGTAAAAATAAAGTTAGTGTTTGAGTAATGAATTACATTAAGAGAAACTTTTATTGTTAATAAAACGTACCACGCGTCTGTACTTGTGGCCATCAGCTTGGTACCCCAAGGTGGCAACATCTCCGGCCGGTGGAGGTAGTGACTGTGCTAGAGCCTCGTCACTATCATGCTGATAGAAGAGAGTATACATGCATGTCGAGTGGTACTAATACATGTAGTGAATCATCACACTCTCATCTCATGGTCTGTGCTCCTCAACCACTACAACGTGAGTACTGTCCATGCTCTACAGACCAATCTATACCGAAATCTCTCCTAGAACCAGGTACATGCCTATATGAGCGTAAACGAGAAACTATATCCCAAGAAATAGGATCTGGTGGGGGAACCATCTGGTACCGATCAAATTGACGCATGACTCTATCAGGATAATGAAACTCTACTATCCAAAAAAAGATCAAAGGACCGCGAGAGATCCAAATATCAGATTCCCTACTAGAACGATAAGGCATGAACTGATAGAAGTTCATGTAGGGACGCCAACAAACTGCAGCATCTTCAATTTTCTCCACCTGATCTCGAAAGTGCTTGATTCCGCCTTGACGAGGATTGTTGGCCCAACAATGCCTGGTGGTTCAACAAATGCCATACGCATTCCTCGCATTCAAATCATCACCTATTTTGATAATATGTAATAAATAGAAGTTGCAATTATATTTAATAATTATTGCCGTGTAAGGAAATTACCTCCAAAGGGAGAGTGAACAAATCGAGGAGCTGGACGTCCGGGTGATAGTCGAGTCCATGACCACAGCTGTAGTAGCAACATAGAACCCGTCAAAGAATCAGTACTCGCTAAGCAAGCACGAGATAACTCACGATATAGGCAAGCGAGTACTGCACCGCCCCAATTGTACTCAGGTGGATCCTCCAAATTGTGTAGAAACTGCAGGAACATGGCAGGTACTCCGTCTCCGCTTGAGTCGGGAAACATGATCGAGCTGAGCAAATCGAGGAAATATGCTCGGGTGTAATGTGCTACCGTCTCATCATCTGCATTGTCCGGTAACGCTCCGAATGTACTCCGCAGCCAAGCCAATCTCAAATGATATCTCATATAATGATAAGTATAATTAGAGTCAAACATGATTATTTTTTATATAAATAAATAAATAATGAGGTTCTAATTTTATTTACCCGGAGTATCTCAGACTGTCGTTCTCTTTGCCGCGATTAGTTATCTTGTACTTCCAAGGTCCAGAATCCGGCGGACCATCTGGAAAGGCCGGATCAACTCCAAGATAATCGTAAACTAGACCGCTCCACTCGTCATCACTATGTCCAGTGATTGGCAAACCTGGCAATTAGACAAGTCTGAGTAAATAAATTTCACTCGAATAGATAGTATGTATAAAATACTATTATTTTAAATTACATCGAATAGATAGTCCCCACAAGCAACTAACATCCTCCAAAGTAACTGTCATCTCATCGACCTTAAGATGAAAGGTACAAGTCTCTGGTCTCCATCGCTCAACCAAAGCATATCATGGCTCTGTCTAATTTTTAGTTTGCGATCATTACAAATCTTTGCCAACTGATACAGACCTAACCGTTTTAAAAGCAGAAGCCATTCTTGGATGGTACTGCATGCCAAACAGGTGTGTGTGTCCTCTCATAACAAAATCCTCCTATATTTCAATACATATGTTTACAACTCACGCATACTAACAACAATTAAAATTAAGAATATACTTGATAACTAAATTATATTGTATTTTTAAACTACCTTATTTGGAATTTGGGAGGATCTATGTGGCTCCATCGGTAGAAATAACACTTGTGAATAACCTTCGTCCATTTTATTCACTACAAATTGGCACAAAATTTGCAATTCTTTAAAAAATTGCAAAATTACCCTATATTTTGGTAAATTACAATAAAACAATGCATGTATCTTTACAAATGTTCAAAATTACCCTATATTTTGCAAAATTTGCAAAATTCACTATAATTTATCAACAATTGGAGTATATTACTAATATTTTCTAATTGGAGTACATTACCAATATTTTCTAAGTATTTATCAATATTTATCTAATTTTAAAGCTAAAATTCAAATTTAATCAAAATACAAAAAATTACCTTCAAAAAAAGGAGATCTGAACAGAGTCTTCTATTTTCACCTATTTTTTAAAGTCTTCTACAACAAAATCTTAACAAATTCACAAAAACAATTTTTTTTAGTGACAAATTCTTAGTAGGAAATTGGAGAAAATAATGGAGAAGAGATAGAGGGGAGAGGGGGAGGCAGCGGGTGCTATGTATAGGAGTTTAATGGACGCTGCACCGAACCCCGGTTTATACTCTTTCTATTCCCAACTTGATCTCTTTCTCCCAATTTCTTCAGTGCCAACAACAAAACACCACTGAACACTGGAGCAAGGCGCTGCACCTTTGCCATAAACTAGAGGTGTGGAACAGAGTCGAGTCGTGTGATTGGTTCTCGATACCGACTCATCGCTGGTACGACTTTGAAAATGTTTACTTCTTCTTTTCTCTCCGGTTAGGTATGTTGTGTGGGTAATTGGGGCTAAACCTTTGCTGTCATAGCTTGTGCCGGGTTGTGTGTTGTTCTTTACCGAATTGCCGGTTAGGATTGATAACCGTAATTGGTGCATCTTTAGAAGTTTTCTTTATCATGCCTCTCTAATATGGTGATTCTATTTATGATCCGTATGACCGTTGATAGGATGAGGCCTAAATCTGGGAATTTTTTAATTAATAAGAAACTAAAGTAATAGTTACACCATTAGATGGGGTCACTACCGTGGTTCACAGAAAGTAAATGAAGGAGGTATGCTTGATTATATTAGTTACTGAGATATAGGAAATAAAATACGTGGTCTTAATTTCTCTATAACTCCATCAAGTTGGTTTTCATTAAAAAGATACTTATTAGCATGTGCAATGATGTAACTTAATGTTTGAAGAGATTGTCTTAGAAAATCATCGAATTGATTCCCTGTACGGATCAGAAAGTTATCTAGGATACTAACCAAATTTAATTGAAATGACATACTAGTTAGGAACCAATTTAAAGGTATACATGCCCCTTGATTTTTACATTCAATTGCTATTTACTGAATCAAATGTGCTTGATCCTAAAATGGTTCATTAGCTTAATTAAGCTCAATTAAAATTTGTTGTTCAATTTTAAAAAGAAGAAGGAAACATTAGCATGACTCAAATATTTTATCATCTTGGTTTTTAGGTAGTTTTACAGGGGATTAGGAGAGATTGAGTACAGACGCTTAGTGATTCGATACCCAACGACTACTCGTCAGGTGCGTACTTTCGGATTTACAAGAGGTTTAATTCTGAAATGTAAATATGATACTCTGCATTTTGATATCCGATTGAATTGCATATTTTGGAAATTTCAGCATTCATGATTATATTGACTACTTATATTGCATAATGGAGTTATCATGTTGTCCGGTTACCTATATTGCTTGTTCCCCATTTTTTATTTTCTGGAATGATATTGAATTTGCAAAAGAAAGGCAATATACGAAGGCCGAGGGTCGCAACCTGACTTCGCAAAACAGGTTCTTTATGCGCATATAGAAACTGTCCCCTTCTGTGCTCAGTACTGGTTGAGATAGGGGATTATATTACTTTTTTGGGCCTGACGATGACGTTAGGTCAATGATTTGACATGTGATTGTTTGAAATATGAAATGTCTCGAAATGATATGAATTGATATGAAATCTGAACTGAATTACCAGACCTATATTATTATAGTTTGAATTGTAAGAACCGCTTGATACCATACATACTCGAGACATGTTATGTTCCTTTCTATTCTTATTGTTTGATAGTCGTTTCATTTTTTATATTGTCATTATATCATTATCTTTGCATATTGTGGATAATAAGTTTCAGATACATGATTTCTTGTATATACGAAAGTGGAACTAAATATCGCACTAGGAAATTATATTTCTCATTATGTTGTTTATACATTTTTGCAGGTATTGGGTTCGTTGTGTGAGACGAGTCAGATGTCGTGTAGGCCTTTTGGCCTTTTTTTTATAAATCATAATACTATATCAGTGTGTATATTTTGTGCATCGGGGTTTCACATCTTTTGTGTTGTTGATACTTGTGAAAATCCCGATTTCATGTTGTACCTTTTGTATATGAATACTTGTAAAACTTTGTTGTTTATGATCGTTTCTTGTTATATCATTGTATATTTCTAGTACTGTTACATCTGAAATGGTATTATGATCATGTGAATTGTAAATTCTATATTGAATATGCTTGGTTGTTAGCCTTACGAGTACATATGATCATATATTCGTGGCGGGGTATGTCATGCCCTATCTGTCAGGGTGTGACAGTGCCTTTTTGTGGTATCAGAGCTAAGGTTTACCAAAAACCAGAATGGATTGGACGCGTGAGTGATATGCGACCGGGTAAATACGAACGAAGTAAGTATGTTTTTTTTATAAACATGAAGGTTATTTAAACTAATTTTGTAGTAATATTTTTGTTTATATAGATAATTAGTGACATGGATCAAGGTGCAAGACGTCGTGGAGGACAACGAACGCATGAACGTGCACCCGAACCGCAGGTTGAGAATCGTGATGTCCGTGAGGGTGTTGCTGCTGCTGAAGTGCAAAGACAGAGAGAAAAGGACGAGCGATTGATAGCCGCATATGAGCGAGGTCGTCAAGCAGCAGATCAGAATAGGCCGGACCTTGCGGCTAATCAGGATTGTGCAGGAGATCATTTTCGACAATTATACGACTCTTTCATGCGGTTAGGACCTCCTAAGTTTGACGGGAGTGGAGGTTATACATCAGCTGAAGAATGGCTTGCCGGGATCAAGACAAAGTTAGTGTTATGCCGAGCTCCTGACGAGGATCGCACTGAGTTGGCAGAACATCAGTTGGAGAGCACCGCTCGATTTTGGTGGGATGGTGTCAAAAACAATTTCCAAGGGGATGCACTGAGGATTCCCTGGGAGTGGTTCGAGGAGCAGTTTACTCGCCGATATTTGGGCACGATACATCAAGAGGCATTACGAAGGCAATTCATAAATCTTCGCCAGTCTAATCATTCGATAGCTGAAAACAACAACTTGTTCTTGAGTTTGTCTCGCTATGCACTGGAGATTCAGAATGATGCACATCGCTACCGGAGACAGTATGTTGAGGGTTTGGATCCAGAAATTGCGATAGTGGTGGATAGTCCTACAGTGGTCGGGATACAAGCTTTGATGGAGTATGCTGAGCAGGTTGAGGTACATCATCAGAGAAGGGCTCAACAAATAACTGAAAGGAATGTAAAGGCTAGGATGGAGAGACCGATGCGTCAGAGTCAACCTGTGCGTGTTATACAGCCACCAAGATCAGCTTCCCAAACTCCGACAACACCAGGGACAAGGACCAGTTCGAGCTCGCCAAGTATACCGTGGTGCCGAAGATGTGGGAAACCACATCCAGAATCAGAGTGTTGACATTTAAAAAGGTACTTGCTTCATCTGTGGCAGCAGTGATCATTGGGAACGAGACTTCCCTAAGCAGCGACAGAGTTTGCCAGGCTTTAGCAACACAGGAACAGTGTCAGGTCGAGGATGTGGGGTACCCACATTCAGAGGCAGGGGTCTACTTCCTCAGAGAGGAGGACAATCTGGAGGGCCGATTGCAGTTCATGCAGTGAATACAGTTGAATCACAACAAGAGGTAGTTGGGGAGGAGAAGGCAGATCAGCAGACCGATCTGATGGCAGGTACTCTTTGTATTTTCGGACATCCAGCTTATGTTTTGATTGACATGGGTTGTAGTCATTTTGTAGTCTCAAGCGCTCTTGTCGAGAAATGCGGATGGCGAGTTATGTCGAGCGAGAAAACGATGGAAGTTCATACTCCTCTCGGGAAAACCACGCAAGTGATCAAAGAATGCCAAGGAGTACGAATCAAGGTGGGCGGTCGAGCACTTTCAGGAGATTTTCTTGTGATGGATATTGAAGAGTATGACGTGCTCTTAGGTATGGATTGGCTGACGAAGCATGCTGCAACAATTGATTGTCCACGCCGAACAATTCGATTTGAAGTGCCAGGAGGATCCATTTGCACGTTACGATATCGACAAACCGGGGATCACATCTTGCACTTTTCTGCATTAGAGGCGAAACACTTAATATCATCCGGGTGTGCTGCATATCTAGCAACAGTAGTCTCTATTTCCTCGAATGTTCCAAATATCTCCACCATTCCAGTCATTGCGGGAATTTCCTGATGTATTTCTTGAAGAGATAGCAGGACTACCACCTGAAAGAGATGTTGAATTTGGTATTGAGCTACTACCTGGTACGACACCAATTTCCAAGACTCCCTACCTTATGGCTCCAGCAGAACTTAAGGAATTGAAAGTGCAGTTGGAAGAGTTGTTGGAAAAAGGATTCGTTCGTCTGAGTACTTCGCCTTGGGGAGCTCCTGTTCTCTTTGTACGTAAGAAAGACGAGACTTTAAGGTTATGTGTGGATTATCGGGAACTGAACAAGGTGATAGTGAAGAATCGATACCCATTACCGCGAATTGACGATTTGTTTGATCAGCTAAGAGGTTCATCAATATATTCCAAAATCGATTTGAGAACGGGGTACCATTAGATGAAGATTAAGACCCAAGATGTGGAGAAGACTGCATTTCGAACTCGATACGGTCATTATGAGTATTTGGTGATGCCGTTCGGATTGACTAATGCTCCTACAACCTTCATGGACCTTATGAATCGGGTTTTTAGAGACATGTTGGATTCAAGTGTAGTGGTTTTTATTGATGATATCCTAGTGTATTCGGGATCATACGAAGAACATTTCGAACATCTGCGAGTGGTGTTACAACGATTGCGGGATCACAAATTATAAGCTAAGTTGTCGAAATGCGAGTTTTGGTTGGATCAGGTGTCATTTCTGGGACATGTAATTTCAGGTGAAGGTGTAGCAGTGGACCCGGAAAAAGTACGAGCAGTGACGGAGTGGAGCCGACCTATAAATGTGAGCGAGATAAGAAGTTTCCTGGGCATGGCAGGATACTACAGACATTTTGTGCAAGGATTCTCGCAAATAGCACGGCCATTGACGACATTGTTACACAAAAATGTCAAATTTTCATGGGACGAGGAACATGAAAGAAGCTTTCAGGAGTTAAAGAAACGGTTGATTTTAGCACCAATTCTAGCGATGCCAGATTCGAAACAAGACTTTGTAGTTTACACTAATGCATCACGAGTAGGGTTAGGCACAGTGTTGATGCAAGATGGACATGTAATAGCCTATGGATCACGACAGTTGCGACCTCACGAGCAGAATTATCCGACTCATGATTTGGAGTTAGCAGCAGTGATCTTTGCACTAAAGCTTTGGCGACATTATCTGTATGGAACAAAGTGCAAGATTTTCACCGACCACCAGAGTTTAAAATACATAATTACACAGAAAGAGCTAAATATGAGACAGAGAAGATGGCTTGAGCTAATGAAGGACTATGATTTGGATATTCAATACTATGCCGAAAAAGCCAACGTGGTAGCAGATGCACTAAGCAGGAAGGGTCAAATCAATTTAGCGTCGATGATTACTCAAGAATCACGGTTGCTCGAAGAGATGAGATTGATGGGTTTATATGTTGGAGCATCTTCGGAGTTCACAAAGACATTAACCGCTCGATTGGCTAGTACGGGACCTTCGATAATAGCAGCAATAATGTTGGCAGCTGTAAGTATTCAACCAGGAATGCATGAGCGCATGAGTAATGCACAAAAGCAAGATCCAAAATGTCAAAAGTTTCGAGAAGGTGTTGACTCGGGTCGAGATACTCCTTTTTGTGTTGATAATGAAGGCATATTACGTTTTGGCGATCGTATATGTGTACCAGATGATGTAGAATTGAAGTCATTAATTCTATCCGAAGCGCATGAGTCGGGGTATACGATTCACCCTGGGGAAGTCAAGATGTATCAGGATTTAAAGAAATACTTCTGGTGGCCTAACATGAAACAAGAAGTGGTACAGTATGTGGAGAAATGTCAAGTGTGTCAACAAGTTAAAGCAGATCGACGCAAGATAGCCGGACTTTTGCAGCCGATTGTACGACCGAAGAGTAAGTTCGAAGCAATCACGATGGATTTTGTGAGCGGATTTCCCAGAACAGTGGGGCGATATGATGCGATTTGGGTGATTGTGGATAGGTTGACAAAGGTAGCTCATTTTATTCCAACCAGAACAAAGGCAACGGGAAAAGACCTAGCCGAAGCATTTATGAAATTCCAATTCAAATACCACGGATGTTCTTGGACAATAATCGCCGATCGTGATACCCGTTTTACATCAAACTTTTGGCAAAGTTTTCAAGAGTCGATGGGCACGAAACTGAACTTTAGTTCCGCACATCATCCACAATCTGACGGACAATCAGAAAGGACGATCCAAACATTGGAGGACATGTTACGAGCTTGTGTTTTAAGTTTCAAGGGAAGTTGGATTGATTATTTGCATTTGACTGAATTTGCATATAACAATAGCTACCATTCGAGCAACGGAATGCCCCCGTTCGAAGCGCTATATGGGCAATCATGTCAGACACCATTGTGGTGGAAACAAGCTGGGACTTATGTACCAACTGGACTTGAAATGATGCAACAAACGGCCGAAAAGACTCGAATTGTGTTAAGTCGACTCAAAGCGGCTCAAGAACGACAAAAACGATATGCAGATGTACGTCGGAGACCTTTGGAATTTCTAGAAGGTGAACATGTCTGGCTTAAGGTGTCCCCAATCCGAGGAGTACATCGTTTTGGTGTGACCGGGAAGCTAAGTCCTCGTTACATTGGACCTTTCCAGATTCTACGACGAGTGGGACCAGTAGCATATGAGCTTGCGTTGCCTCCATCATTAGATCGAGTACATCCGATTTTTCATGTATCGCAACTTCGACGTTATATGCGGGATTCCTCTCATCATCTAGATTTCTCTGAATTGCGATTGGATGATACACTCGAATATCAAGAAGAACCGATGCAAATTTTGGATTGGAAATAACAACGGCTTCGAAATTGAACCATTTCATTGGTGCTAGTATAGTGGGGTTATCATTCAAAGAACGAGGTGACTTGGGAGTTAGAATCGAAAATCCGAGAGCGATATCCCGAGCTATTCCATGAATCAGGTACAAGTTTCATTCAAAGGATTGAACAAGGTTTTTAAGAAGGGGGGATGTTACAGTAAACAATTAAGAGAAAGTAGTAATAAATGGTTGTAGTATGGACATTTAATTTATATTGCGCCAAGGGTCTTGCTACAAATAAGAAGATTACAGGGAGTAATTTGCAAAAGTCAAATTAATAAACCTTGTTTCTTTCTCTGGATCCTTCCTGCCGCCCCTTTTTTCTTTCACTTGTGCATCTCTCCTCTTCCCTTCCCTTCTGTTCTCCTTTTCTTTTTCTTTCCGTGGGTAAAGCAAGACAGAGAAGTGGTATATCTAGGTCACTTGAATTTTCATAAGGTTTATACTCTTTCTATTCCCAACTTGATCTTTTTCTCCCAATTTCTTCAGCGCCAACAACAAAACACCATTGGACACTGGAGCAAGGCGCTGCACCTTTGCCATAAACCAGAGGTGTGGAACAGAATCGAGTCGTGTGATTGGTTCTCGATACCGACTCATCGCTGGTACGACTTTGAAAATGTTTACTTCTTCTTTTCTCTCCGGTTAGGTATGTTGTGTGGGTAATTGGGGCTAAACCTTTGCTGTCATAGCTTGTGCCGGGTTGTGTGTTGTTCTTTACCGAATTGCCGGTTAGGATTGATAACCGTAATTGGTGCATCTTTAGAAGTTTTCTTTATCATGCCTCTCTAATATGGTGATTCTATTTATGATCCGTATGACCGTTGATAGGATGAGGCCTAAATCTGGGAATTTTTTAATTAATAAGAAACTAAAGTAATAGTTACACCATTAGATGGGGTCACTACCGTGGTTCACAGAAAGTAAATGAAGGAGGTATGCTTGATTATATTAGTTACTGAGATATAGGAAATAAAATACGTGGTCTTAATTTCTCTATAACTCCATCAAGTTGGTTTTCATTAAAAAGATACTTATTAGCATGTGCAATGATGTAACTTAATGTTTGAAGAGATTGTCTTAGAAAATCATCGAATTGATTCCCTGTACGAATCAGAAAGGTATCTAGGATACTAACCAAATTTAATTGAAATGTCATACTAGTTAGGAACCAATTTAAAGGTATGCATGCCCCTTGATGTTTACATTCAATTGCTATTTACTGAATCAAATGTGCTTGATCCTAAAATGGTTCATTAGCTTAATTAAGCTCAATTAAAATTTGTTGTTCAATTTTAAAAAGAAGAAGGAAACATTAGCATGACTCAAATATTTTATCATCTTGGTTTTTAGGTAGTTTTACAGGGGATTAGGAGAGATTGAGTACAGACGCTTAGTGATTCGATACCCAACGACTACTCGTCAGGTGCGTAGTTTTACTTTCGGATTTACAAGAGGTTTAATTCTGAAATGTAAATATGATACTCTGCATTTTGATATCCGATTGAATTGCATATTTTGGAAATTTCAGCATTCATGATTATATTGACTACTTGTATTGCATAATGGAGTTATCATGTTGTCCGGTTACCTATATTGCTTGTTCCCCATTTTTTATCTTCTGGAATGATATTGAATTTGCAAAAGAAAGGCAATATACGAAGGCCGAGGGTCGCAACCTGACTTCGCAAAACAGGTTCTTTATGCGCATATAGAAACTGTCCCCTTCTGTGCTCAGTACCGGTTGAGATAGGGGATTATATTACTTTTTTGGGCCTGACGATGATGTTAGGTCAATGATTTGACTTGTGATTGATTGAAATATGAAATGTCTCGAAATGATATGAATTGATATTTAATCTGAACTGAATTACCAAACCTATATTATTATAGTTTGAATTGTAAGAACCGCTTGATACCATACATACTCGAGACATGTTATGTTCCTTTCTATTCTTATTGTTTGATAGTCGTTTCATTTTTTATATTGTCATTATATCATTATCTTTGCATATTGTGGATAATAATTTTCAGATACATGATTTCTTGTATATACGAAAGTGGAACTAAATATTGCATTGGGAAATTATATTTCTCATTATGTTGGTTATACATTTTTGTAGGTATTGGGTTCGTTGTGTGAGACGAGTCAGATGTCGTGTAGGCCTTTTGGCCTTTTTTATAAATCATAATACTATATCAGTGTGTATATTTTGTGTATCGGGGTTTCACATTTTTTGTGTTGTTGATACTTGTGAAAATCCCGATTTCATGTTGTACCTTTTGTATATGAATACTTGTAAAACTTTGTTGTTTATGATCGTTTCTTGTTATATCATTGTATATTTTTAGTACTGTTACATCTGAAATGGTATTATGATCATGTGAATTGTAAATACTATATTGAATATGCTTGGTTGTTAGCCTTACGAGTACATATGATCATGTATTCGTGGCGGGGTATGTCATGCCCTATCTGTCGGGGTGTGACACTGGTCGACTCGAGACCTGACTCGATCATGCCCGACCCGACCCGTGGCCTGACTCGATCATACCCGATCCGACCCGTGACCCGAAAGTTGTTGGCACTGGACGACCCGTGGCCCGACTCGATATCGCCCGACCGACCCGTGATCCGACTTTCGCCAAATGTCAAACAACCCGACCCGACCCACCCAATTGCCACCTCTACTACTTCTGCACTCTCCGGTGGTCGAATGGATCGGATTCTATGAGATCCGAATTCAAATCTGTTGATACAGAAACCAAACCCGTTCAGAATTTGAAGGATTTTAGATTTTAAACGTTGCGCTTATCAGGTCGCCTATTTCAAACTTTTAGTAAAGAAATATAATAACAATGCGAAATTTATGTTATAAGAAAAGTTTTCTAGCCTACTTGACTTGAAGAGAACTTGGTGGTAGTAGATATTCAGAAATATTTCTCTTTGTGCAACGGATAAAGTCGATGCTATTCATGATTTTCTAGAGGTGTAGAATCCGTCTCGATATTTGATGAAATCAAATTAATCTAAATCTGATTTAGATCGATCCAAGATGACATGTAACTCGAAACAAAGCGACACATGAGCAATCTGAGTCAGATCTGATTCGATCCGAAACGATCCGTAATTCGAGATGGCACGACACATGAGGACTCGAGCTCGATCCGAGACGTTCTGTAACCCGAAATGACATGACACATGAGGACTCGAGCCCGACCCGAGACGACCTGTAACTCGAGATGCAGCGACACATGAGGACCCGAGTCCGACTCGACTTAAGCTGATACAACTTGTAAATCAATTTAATCCTATCTTGCCTACATCATAATTTTATTAATAAATTAACATCAGAGAAAATCAAAATTTAATAACAAAATTCAATAACGCGGTCCGATCTTGTCCGATTGAACTTAAAATAATACTCGAAAGTTGTCGGTGCGACTCCACTCTAACCCGACCAAACCGATACCCGAAAGTTGTCGATGCAGTACGACCTGAACCCGACCCAATCTCACACGACCCGACCCATTACCCAAAAAAATCGACGTGATCCAACCCAACCCGACCCAAATCCGCCCGACTCACCCAACTTTTCACCTCTATGATTTTCGTCAGAAGGGTTGAAAATTTAGAGTTTTTTTCTAGGAGTTCAAAATGATGCATATTTAAAAAATAAATAAATCATATTATAAGAATATTTTTAAAAAAAAATGTACCACTGATGCTAATTATGTTTGAAATTTCATTACTCCAGAACAACACGGACTAAATCAAATGGAAAAACTTTCAATATGTGATGCTTTTGCTTGTAAATTCAAGATCCCTTTTTGTGTCATATTTTGAATTGTAATAATTAAAACTTTACAGCATATTATTTTCTAAAATTCACATTCAAATCGGCATTGTGGATATACATATGCAACCTATGGAAGGTCAGTCGTTATCTCATTGCCTAACCAACATCTGTTCACACAGGTTCAGTGTATTAATACGAAAAAAGTATCCGCCTTTTCGAATTTAAATTCGATGGTCGGGTTCATCTATCGGTCAATATAAAGAATAGAGTCATATATCTTACATACGTAAAAGTTTAACATCCTTAGCTATAAATAGTATTTTCACTGTAGCATATTTATTTTTTGAAATTTTTTTTCAGAAAACTTTCCGGAAATTTTTTTGCATTTTTTTCTGCAGAAATTTTTTTTATCAATTTTTTTTCTGCCGTTGTTTTTTTTTGTTTTTTGGCGCGGAGCGCGAGCTCTCCGTCTAGTATATATAAGATCCCGACCCTCTCAGCCCCATTTGCTATATTTTCTGCTGCATCTTTTTTGTAATAATGTCGATGCATGCTTTGATTTATTTACTGTTGACAAAAATAAACCCCCAAGGTGGAAATGCGGGCTTTGATTTATTTACTGTTAGACCTCATGTAATTCTCCTGTTTTGAGGGCTAATTTAGTATTGTCAACGAATTGTATTTTGAATATTTTGTAGTTTTTGTTTGTGGTGAAAAATATTTAATGTTTCATGTGATAAAATAATTAATTTTAATGTTATGTACTTATATTTTGATTTGTTGTTGATGTGGGTTTTCAGGGTTTTATCATAATTTTTTGGCACCGTTAGTAGTTGTAAATGTTAAAATAATTTGCACGTTTTGAACGTTTCTTACGTTTAACTAAACGCAACGTTCAACACATGAAAAATTCATACGTTGATTAAAGGCAAGGAAAATTCTTACGTTGCTTTAACGCAATAACACAAGAAAAATTCTTCACGCTCTTAAAACACAACGTAAATATAAAAAAGTAATTGTGTGATTGTTTCATGCGTTTAATAATGCTAATCTCGTCAATAAACGATACAAGATGAAGTACATAGTCAAATGATGATATCCAGCCTTGTGTACTAGTTGTTACTTAGGCCTTGTTCGTTTAGATCCCACGAGGTGGGTTTGAGTAAAATTTCCATTTCAAACAGTAAAAGTTTCCCACATCCGTTCGGTTGCAAATTTTTTTTAGGTGGGTTCGAGTTTGATTTCCTACATTAATTCCCACTTCTATGCAATTTGATGGGAAACAATTTATTTGATTGAACTCAATTATTTTTTTCCCACCATCTCTAGATTACGGTTATCTTCTCATAATCACGTCGTATTATAATAAATTAGTTTTTATTTGCATCTAGCTTATTTTGATTTATTATTCATTTATGCTATTTAACCGTTAAAAACTTATATGAAACTTGATGATCTTTGATAGAGCATGCAAATGATACTGAAATTATATCAAAAGTAATATATTTTTAAGGTAAACTTGTGAGTGTTATTACTTAATTGACTTGTATTATTTCTTTATTTTCTATTTATGTTGATATTTTTAAATTATAAAATAAGTAATATTCAAAAATGCTAATTAAAAATTAGAAACAAAAGTATACATTTTTTAATTAATTTAATACATGTACTAATAATAATAGCAACAACAACAATAATAACAACAACAACAACAATAATAATAACAATAATAATACCTCAAATTAATATACATTTTTAAGGTAAAACAAAAATTTCCCATGAAAATTCCCGTCGTTCAACCGAACACCTATTTGCTATTTTCCCATAATCATTCCAATAACATGGGTTCCCACAAAATTAATTAGTGGATTCTCACGCTCGTGAGATCCCATCCCACGTAAGTGGGCGACAAACGAACACGCCCTTACTGTTTCAATTAAAACACATACCACTTTTAGTTTAACCAAAAACTATCAAACTTTCTCAACCCCATCTAATTTACACTTAATAACTAACGGGCCGTACTTCAATATTCTAGAACTATTCTACAACATATTGTATCTAAACTATCTTATAAAGCATCTAAGAAATAAATAACTTCATTTGGTCATAGTCTTATTTTTTTAATGGACAAAAATGCCCTCTGCCTAAAATTTTCGCTGGTCCACTGTGCGTTGAAATATTGATAAAGAAAAAGTTTTGAATGAATTATAAATTAGTAATCTCCAGACGAAAGATATTACCACAAATATTATATTTTTTATTCTAACTTGTCATCACTCATGCATTTTTATTGGCCACATATTGAAAGATTTCCTATAAAATATGTGAAATGAATGCTCATAATTAATAATAATAAATATGTTACATGGTCTACCAAAAGAGTGTTCTTTATATATATTTCGTGGTTACTAAATATAGTTTGAATGTCATTTCGAATTTGATAAGATAACTTGAATTTTAAGTAAGTGTTTGCCTTTTGTTTTTAATTTCATTAAATAAAAATAAATGTTGGAGACTAACAAGAGAGTTTTGTCCTTATGTCAAAAAAGAGAGGAATCACGTGACAATGGTTGTTTTACAATGAAAGTTCAAATAAATTAATAATAAATTTTAAAAATTAAAAAAGGTTTATTGATAAATTCTTGAACTTCAGTTGGTTTTTAATTTTGATGTAATTTTAATGTCATTTCCTACTTCATCATGGATAGCAAATTGAAAAGGTACCAATGTACTATGACACTGAATGACAACAACAACTGTTGTGCTATTATGCTAATACTTCACAAATAAATCTAAAATTAATCGGCTGTGATCGAATGAAGAATCCAATGCTCTGTATTGATTTAAAAGGTGAATAGAGGTTTGAAGTTCAAATGAAATAAACTTGTATAAAAGGTGCATAAATAAAATGTACAATGTTGTTGTGTTCACAAGGTACGACATGCATCATGCGTCATTCGTAATGCGGCATGCGTCATGAGTCGTCATGTGTAATGAGTAATGCAGCATGCGTCGTCAAGCGACATGCGGCATGACGACATACGTTATGTAAGATCGATGCGTCATGCGACATGCAGCAAGCGTCGTGCGTCATGCGGCATACATCATTCGTCATGCGTGATGTGTCATTCGTCGTACGCCATTCGTCATGCTTATTGGTTCATGCATCATTCGTCGTGCGTAATGACTCATGCGTCATGCATAATGCGGTATGCGTCATGTGTAATGCGTAATGCGACATGCGTCATCACGCGTCATGCGTCATCAGTCGACATGCGACATGTGTCATCAGTCATCATGCGACATGCATGATGCGTGATGCGTCATCCGTCATCCGTCATCCATCGTCATGTGTCATGCGGCATGCGTCATGCGTCATGAATAATTGCAGTTTGGCTCAGTACCCAGTATCTTGTATCATGTAGCTATGTTTGTGCGTTCCCCCAAGCTAAACCACTATGATGCAAAAGATGCACAAGCAATCGTTAGAGAGAGCTTCAACAACCGTATCAAGCGTGATCGAATTCCGGAAAATCTGCTCAAAGAAATAAGAAATAATTTAATGCAAATTTCGCGATCAGAAAATGTATGTGTTTACCTTCTCAAATTTGGCTATGTACCCAGTATCATGTATCATGTAGCTATGTTTGTGCGTTAACCCAGGCTAAACCGCAGTGATGCATAAGAGGCGTAAGCAATCGTTAGAGAGAGCTTCAACAACCTTATCAAGCGAGAACAAATTTTGGAAAATCCGCTCAAAGAAATAGGAAATAATCTAATGCAAATTTAGCAACCAGAAAATATATGTGTTTACCTTCTCAAATTTGGCCAAGTACCCAGTATTAGTTATCAGGTAGCTATGTCTGTGCGCTTCCCCAGGCTAAATCGCTGTGACGCACAAGATACGAAAGGGCTCATTAGAGAGAGCTTCAATAACCTTATCAAGCGAGATCTAATTTCGCTCAAAGAAATCGGAAATAATCTGATGCAAATTTAGCAACCAACAAATATATGTGTTACCTTCTCAAATTTGGTTAAGTACCTAATATCATGTATCATGTAGCTATGTTTGTGCGTTCACCCAGGCTAAACCGCAGTGACGCATGTCGCATCACGCATGACCCAAGCCGCATGACACATGACGACGGATGATGCATGACGCATGATGACACATGATGACGCATGACGCATGACGTGTTACACACAACACATGACAAATCACCCATGACGCATGCCGCATGACGCATGATGCATGTCACTTGATGCATGATGATCCATGACGCATGTCGCATGTCGCATGATGCATGACGCATGACGCATGACGCATGACGGATGGTGCATGACGCATGGTGCATGCCGCATGACGCATGATGAATGGTGCATGACGCATGACGATGACGCATGACTTATGATCCCAAACGCATAACCCATGACACATGCCGCATTACTCACTACGCATGACACATTCATCATGGGTCATAGACACAGAAATATTATTTTAACAACACGCAATTTTAATGTTAATAGTATTTGAGTATCATTCGATGAAATGCATGTCCATCTTGGGTGCTCCAACCCAGGTCTGGCTCACTAAAAACCCGCAAGATACTCTTGTGACGATCAGAGAGTACTGTCACAACTCGTGATCCAACCACTTCCCTACGAACAAATTTCATGAAATCCTCCCAAGATTTGTTGTTCTCGGTATCAACCAACGCGAATGCAAGGGGCACCAACTGATCTTCTGCGTCGAAGCCACATGCAACTAACATCTTCCCCTTATACCGCCCAGACAAATGTGTACCGTCAATTCCTATAACAGGTTTGCAGTGCCTGAAGGCCTATATTGCCGGACCATATGCCCAACACACTGCTTGAAATAATCTTTCATTTGGATCATTTGTGGGGGCGGTAAACCACTCAATCACTGTACTCGGGTTTGTTCTTTGTATGGCATTAAGTAAGGACACGATTAAATCATAAGCTTGCCTTCAACCTCCGAACAATTACGCGATTGCGATCTCTTTTGCACGCCAACACTTGAGGTAAGGAGCCTTGAAATTATATCTCTGCTCAATGGCAATCTTGATGTCTTTTATATTAAACCTTACATTTCCCTTAACACTTTCTCTGATTATGGAAGCCAAGAATGGAGACGTTAAGTGCGGATGCTCCAACCTATCTCCCGACATAACACATTCATGCGGACCTTGCCTTGTATTAATAATAAAAGCATCATCACTTAGCCTTCTTGATGCATACAACCTCCAATTGCAATTTTGGTCGGTGCACTCGATTGTAGACACGCTTTTATTGGACTTTCTCTTCTTAAACGTGCGATTCGATTTGATGTGAAAATCATGCACAACCCATTTTAGATGATCCTTTGACCGAAAACATTGTCCCACTGCCAAACCATCTTCTGTGACATACCCTTCGTCGTCAAAGTAATTGCCATCACCAATTATATCGATGATTGCATTAATATTATTCCACGAAGCTATTGGATGAGAATCGGTTCGGTCCCGTAATGGCCATGTTGTCATGGTCAGAGAAGTCTCTTCTTCAGAATTGTAATTAGGGTCTTCGAAAGGTGTAAAATTCATATTCATGAAAGCATCATTACCACACGTATTTCCAATTGGGCTTGCATCTTGGTTCACTAATATCTCAACCCGTTATGCCGAGTTAATTTCATCCAACCCAACATTAAATTCGAAATCCTCATAATCCTCTTCTTCCTCTGGAATCGATTAATTTCGATTTGAGGTTGCATTCGGTTCATAACAATTGGTACGAAGATATGCATCTGGCATTCTACAAGCTATTGGCTCAACATACTCATTTGGGGTTTCGTAAGCACGACTACCACTTGCACAACCCTGGTTTAGGGTTTCCGTAGCTTGACTACCGCTTGCACAATCATGTTTTAGGATCTCATGACCTCGACTGCCACTCGAAAAACCTTGATTTGTTGTATATCGAAGAACTTTTGGCTCAACGTACAACTCAATCATTGCAACAGTACCAAGATGAACCGAATGGTTCACCATCAGTCTCCAAGTATCATTACTCGACAGTTGTAACTCAGTATAGAACATTACCGGAGGAGTTAGCTGTAATCCGACATTGAACCTCCGTGATATCTCTAAAGCATGTGTTGAACTTGAAACCCCCATCCATCGGTACAGCTCCGTCTCCAGTTCACCGAGTGTTATGTCGTCATTCACCGTAAAACTACCGGTAGCTTTTTTCGAGTAATGCACACCATGAGGACCGTTCTGGATGGATCCTCCAGTGTATAAACTAATAATAAACATTTTATATGTAAGATTTTGGGAGGAGAAGTGTGAAAAATTTGATTTAGGGTTTGTAGAGAAGGAGGCTGTTGGGGGAAGAAGAGATAAGGTTGAAATAATGGTTGGAGAGAGAAGAAAAGAAAGGTGCTGCTGTATATATTTTGTTCATTTAGGGGACAGGTGGTCCCCTCATCTGAAAAAAATCGTGCAAGATTCAGACTTATCTGCAAAAAAGGCATCTTCTTAGGGGCGCAACTAAATAATTGCGCCCCTATGTTAATTCAGAAAAAATGATGAAAAATGCATCTTCTTACTAGGTTGTAATCTTTCTAATCTTTTTAAATAATAATAATAATAATAATAATAATAAGTATATAATAATATTAATATTTATAGTATTATATTACAAATATTAAAATTACAAATTTAATTTATGTTTAAATTATTATTAATTTGCTTAATAATAATTGTAGTATATATATATATTAATATAGATATATTAACAAATACCCAAAAATAATATATTAGTACTAACTAATTATTATATTAAAGGGTATAAATAATTATAACTTAATCCAAAAAAATTAACAAGACAAATTAATAGTATTATATTACAACTATACATATATTAAAAATTTATTGTATATTGAAATTATCATTAATTTGCTTAATAATAAATATTATATGAATATAATACTTTTATTGATATGTTAACAAATAATAAAAAATTATATATTAGTACTAACTAATAATTATTATATTAAAATGTATAAATAAGAACAACTTAACAAAAAAAAATTCAGAATCACTTAGGGGCTTGATTAATAGTCGTGCCCCTAAGTGCTCGAGCCCACAACTGCAAAAGCACATGCATAACGCCTTGATTTCAGGAAAAAAACGGAATTTGCTTAGGGGCGCGACTATTAATTGCGTCCTTGGCCCTCTGTGCAATTTTTAGGATGCCTCTGGTCCTATCTGTTGAAATTGTTTGCTGCATGGCCCTCTGTGAAAATTTTCCCATTTTCACATCACCTTGCCATTCTTTTTTAGAAAGAAATACCTTAGTTAATATTTTGTTCCTTCTCACTAACCACATAAAGACCTTAATCTTTAGTGGTTAAAAAAATTGGGTCTAAGGAAATCGAACTCCAGACCTTTGATAATACAAAGCTCAAATGCATCTCTCACAAACCCGCTGGATACAACATACTCGCCCAAATAAAAGTTTTGAAATGTAAATAATTTCAGGCATATCGAATTTACCATGGAATAGCGAAATTTTGCGAACCGAAACACCTCAGTTTCGTTTTCGTTTTGTTTTTCTGGAAACAACTCTCTGTTTCATATGAAAAATGAAATAAAAGTCTGTGGCTTAGATCGTTTCGTTTGAAACGAAACTAAACGGTCAAACGCAAATTGTCGTTGCGTTGACAGCTCTAATTACAAAAAGCTCGTCCTATCACTAACCTTACAAAAAGCAAGCATCGTTAAACATTCCTATCCTATTAAATAGATCCAGGCCTTCGATCGTATTAAAATCTGAAAATGACAGGCTAGCAGGTGGCGCGGTCTGTGGAACCATTAAGGCTCATGATCATGGACATACTCAAATTTCTTCCCCAGCAAAGAACTAGAAATCCACCGACTTTTAGATCTAAGACTAAGAGAGGAATCATAATTGCTTCGTGTTACCATGAAATAAACACAATAACTGTTCTCCGTGAATTTTTGTATTGAAGTGTCAGCAGTCCTTGTACAATTCCCATCTAATTCTATCAACAATTCAATATTAGTTGCTAGAATTAATATTAAAGTTACCTTGCTCAAATTTGCTATGGCTTGATGCCTTGATGGATATCGGAGTAATGCTAAAATTCCATTGAAAATAGAGGGCTCAATCACAGTAGAGACATACATAATCAAAATATAATATTTGATTCCACAATCTACTTAATTTTATACATAGATATATATATATGACTTATTTAAGACTATTATTACTTGCAAACCGATGCTAATATACGTGCATTTCTCTAACAGATCTTCATTATTTACAAGCAAAGAAAGGGCTGAATGCACTCAACGTGCAAAGACATCAGTGTCAGCGACCGACGATAAACTCTCTCCTGAATAATCCGCAAATGTGTCATCGGCCTTGGAAAGAGTGTAAGCCACCTCAACCATGCTTGGCCTCTTAGCAGGATCCTTCTGCAAGCATGCCTTGGCAACATTTACTACATTTATCAAGCTATCTACCGGACACGATTGCTCCGCTAGTGCCGGGTCCGTCCACTCACCGATCTTTGCCTCCTTCCTCCCCTCCTTGAAATTGAAGATTGTCTTCTCGGCCTCTGCCCATAAGGTCTCCCCTTCAGCATTGACTGCCTCTCTGCCTGACAAGAGTTCCAAAAGCACGACGCCGTATGCGAACACGTCCATCTTTGTGGTTACGAGCCCGTCGGCCAAATATTCTGGTGCTATATAGCCCTGTGAATAGATAACAAATTTAGCAAACAAGCAAATAGGACGGTTAATGTAGGCAAAAGAATCCTCTTTATTTATTGTTCCGGGAATCAATTACACTTTAGAAAGCCTGTGTGGCATGTAAAATTGTAAGAAATCAAAGTATATTCTAAAATAAAGAACATGTACCAAGTTAATTTTGATTATAAACCACATCAATAAGCTATACCTGTGTGCCAATAATATGGGTTGTGACGGCATTATGGCCGGTTTTGGCAAGGCCAAAGTTCGCAATCTTAGCATGAAATCTCGAGTCGAGCAACACATTACTACTCTTGATGTCCTTGTGCACAACACGAGGCCGTGTGTGCTCGTGGATGTATTGTAACCCGTGAGCCAGGTCCAAGGCAATCCGCAGTCTGGTTCGCCAGTCGAGCTTGTGAGAAGATGCCGGGTCATGAACCCACAGGTCAAGCGACCCGTTCTCTAAGTACTCATAGACCAAGTAACAAGTGCCTGACTCAGAGTCAACACAGAAGCCTTCAAGCTTGACCAGATTGGTGTGGTTCACCTACAACATATATAATTTCGATTGTCATTTAGATGCTTCTTTTACCAGGTGTGATGACAAACACTGAGAGATCTTTCAAAGTATGAACTCACTATTTGACTGAAAACAGAACAACCAGGTTGTCTGCTTTTTCGTAAAAGAGAAAAGGTAGTCATACTAACGGTGCTTGTGATCGCAATTACTCAAGTTGAAAATGTAAATAATGTTAAAGTTGGAGTCTATATCTGGGGCCATAGCCCATAGCTGCTGTTTATAGTTATAGTCAAGATCTCCTCCAATAGTTTGGTCATGTTTTCGACTTATGCGGTCAAATGTCACCAATCTTAATAGATATTTAATGAATAATGGAAGACTTGGTCAAATTCATTATTTGGGTGATCAATTTGTCGTATTTACAAATGCAGTTATGTTTTATTTGAGAAAACAAAGAAAACAAATTAACATTCAGTATTGTTAGTCGTGAAATACAAGTAACCCACATCTTTAATTTGTTAAAAGGGGAAAAAATAAAACGCAAAAAAAAAGAAAGAAAAGAAACGGTAACCACTTTCAAGTTTCAACTAACCTTTTGAAGGATCTTGAGCTCTTCACATGCGTTCCACTTCATCTTCTTCACTGCGAAGGTCTCGCCATTGATGGTGCCTTTGTATACCGTCCCCTGAATCAGATGGTCGGAATCAAAATTCGCTGTTGCCTCTTTCAATTCCTCTAACTCGAACACTCTATACTTGTCAAGCCACTCTGTTATATCAGTCATTAGCTTCACCCCGGAACCATTCCTTCCCAATCGGGCCTCGGCGGCACCGCTGGCTTTCCCTCCATTTTCCTCTGAAATCCTTCCCCTGAATGATCTCCATGTGCAAGCAAATAAGATTAACATGAACAGAAATAGCGCGCCGACAATGCCCAGAGCAATCGCTAACACAACAATGACACCATTTCTATCTTTTGTCTGGACCATTACCAGAGGAGTTGGCGAAGGTGCGGGGGCAGCAGGATGTTCTGATTTACTATTCAACAGTATAGGTGGTGGATTCTGCGCGAGCGGAACCACAATGGTAGCAAATTCAGCGCTCTTATTTTCAGCACCATTTAATGAAACTAAAGTTTGGACATCAGTTCCGAAATTAGCTGCTACTGAGCTGTAACTTTCTGATGGTTGCATCACATATGTGACTAAACTGGTGAAGTTGTCGGTTGAGCTCGGGCACTGGCAGAACATAGGAAAATTGACCATGTCTCCGATTTGAAGGTCGGTCGGTACCAGGTTTGGGTTCACTATCTCAACTGCTTGGTACTGGGTTAGATTTTGGAACTTTCCGGTGGAGACTACGTAATACGTGTCGCCGTTATTAATCTGGTAAGCTATCGGGTAGTAAGACCGGTTGTAAGATGGGAGGCAGTCACAAGTGAAGGGGATGAGTAGTGGTTCGTCGAATCGGGGGGTGGTTGTCGTGGTGAGGTTGCTTGACCGGGCCACCATGAGCCGGCTCACCCCAAATAGATCGCCAACCATGACCAGATCCTGTATACCCTGGGTCAGCCCGGCCCGGTATAATCCGTAGGCCTGGCACGGATAGATGGTGCGGTTTGCCGAGCAGTTGAAACCTTCGGGTGAGGCCGGTGACTGAGAATTGCCATGGGTTATTATTGAGAAAATCGAAAGTAGTATTAGAGAGTAAGAATTCATGGTGATTCAAGGTTTTTTTATTGACTTGTGGATATGGCTGGTGAGTCGGTATATATATTTTGGACTCAAAAAAGAAGACCTTTCATTGTTTAATTAGGTAAAAAGGCGTTCTTGCACATGTTCAACATAAATTAGTTTCCATGTTTCCTTGATTGAGGAAAAGGAAGTGATAGAGAAAATAATGCATCAATTTCTTTGTTTGGTAATATAGATTATCCAAAATTTTGAGTCTTCCATACCATCCTGAATCTTTGGTCATATCTAGGAATTTTATTTTTTACTGCTACAATCAAGTTTAGTCCTATTTTCTAATGCTTATACAAACAACACACGCAATCAAGATACAACAAAGAGTCCCATGTGAAGCGCTACCCGAGTCTTTTTCTCCTATATAACTAATTAGCACAAGATACATGCTAGGACAAATACACAATTTGATCAATTCCAAGTTGGGGAATCTAACCTCCAATACTTTCACTATAAAATCACCATGTTCTCCCAACGTCCCACAGCATAATCTAATAATTATGGTTCTCAGAATAATCATTAGAGCATAGAATAAGAAGGCTGACAGCATAACCCAAATTCTCTTATTTCAAATCATACAATAAGCTTTCACTTTTTTTTATAAAAAAAAAAAGAAAAAAAAAACAGTGTTTAGATCCTGCAGAGAATAATAGAGACAAAAAAGTTCATTACATTAGTTAAAACTAAAATCAGAACCACAAGTACCGTAACAATCACTCAGATACAAAACCTAGAAACAAACACAAAGAAAACATAATCAATTAATTAAAACCTAGCAACTGGTCATGAATTCTCAACAGCAGTAATGCGTAGCCGAGGGGGCTGTTCGGGCTCCCCATTTCGCCTCCAGAAAGCCCTATGCCACCATGCCTCAAAGCCCCGCTGTATATTCGGGCAGTCCTCACCCGAATTTAGAAACCGATCGAACCACGCGAGCAATATGTCCTGTTGCATAGCTAGTGGCAGTGTCAGAATTGTGTTAGCCAATCCATCCTCAATTAAGTGCCTATCAAGCCCTTTACATGCTCGCCTCATCCATCCAAAATCCTCATAGAATGGTTCTAACCAGGTCTTTAAAAGAAGGCATCGGGCCTCTTTTGATACCAATATCTGCCCCTTGCCCACACCAACAAATAATCGGGCAGTGACGCGACTCGCTTCATACCGGTGGATTGCTGGTATTTTTGGGTGCAATTCTGCCAGTTCAGTCTGTGCTGCCCATGCACGCAAAAAGTCATCAGCTATTTGCCGATCTATTAAAATGTCAAGCATCCAGTGGAGATTATCAGCCTGACGAGCTATTTGTGCTGCCTCAGAAAGATCTGATGCAGCAGCTTGTGTAAAGTGATTGTGGAGAAGTTTGATACAGCTGTTGCAAGCAGAATACAAAGATTCTTTGCTAAGGTCACTGCTTGAGGAACCACCGTTGCCTCTGCTATTCTGTGAATTGTTGCTCTCCCTGAGCATTTTTGACACTAAGCCCTTCATTTCCCGCCTTGCCTTTTCATCCTTTCCTTCCAACACCACCTGGAGCAACCGAACAAGAATCTCTTCACCACCATTGTTGGCATTCCCATTTCTATTTTCATTTCCATGCATAGTTCCATTACCAGATCCATTTGCATCCTCGGCTGAAAAGGAAGCGGCCGCTTCAAGGGAGACTCGTTTCAGCACCTCCCCAGCTCCTGAGTTTTCCAGATGTAGTTGAGTTAGCAATGCCGCAACCCTTTCATCATCATCTTCGGCCCATGGCGCCGCCTCAAGGTACTCTAGGCACGACAGCACGCCTGCATCAAACACAATGGCTGCTGATACCTACCCAATTGAGTATAACACACAAATTAGAGTCGATCAAAATGGTAAATAACTCTATATCTATAATCATGAAATGTAATTAATCCTGGAAGATTAATCTACCTTAAGAATGCCAAGAACTTTTGATACATCCTCTTTCATGAGTTGCCGACGGAGATCTTTACAATACATGAGGCGAAGTGTCTCGATATAGACCTCCACATCATCACAATCTGAGATCTCTACAAGGTGGGGGAGAGATCTCTGCTGCTTGGACCACCGATCTGACAATTTCGCAGCGAAAAATCGGCTGTGTGCAACAAGTATATGCCGGTGGACATTTAATGAGACGGTAAGCCCATCTTTGGAAGTAAGTGTGAGGCGAACATCACTGGAATCGGGATCATTAAACTGATTGCCAGGACTGCAGTTGCCGAGCAGCTCGGCCACACGCTCCTGGAGCAGCAATTGCCGGTCCTGTGCTCGCGTATGAACGGACGAGGGCATTTGAGGCGGCATCTGGTTGCTGATGCCGGCGGTGGGCCCCCGGGGATGGTACTCTTGTTCGTTGGACATCATGTCAAACAGAGTGGGGCTCGATCTGGTCTTGTCCATGGGCAATGGAGGAGGGGACATGGGGTTGAGCAAACCAGCATTGAGCGCAGAATTGAACTTGGAGTAACTGGAAGGGTAGGTGGGGTAAGCAGGGAAGGACGTGGCGGGTTGGTGCGGATCCATAGCAGGTGGGGCCCAGCTGCGGGAAGGAGACTGAGAGAGAACAGTTGGAGTTGTAGTGGCAGAGATGGCCGGATCGGGTTCCGTGTGAGAGTGAACCGCAGCTGGAATGTGAGAGAGAGGAGCACAGCACCAGTTGGCGTCGGTAGAGACTATGTGAGAGGAACTGAAAGGAGGTGGACGAGGCGGCGTAGGGGAAGGAGAGGAGGAAGCGGAGGCGGAGGCGGAGATTACAGTCTCTCGGCGTTTGCGGCGCTTTCTTTTGGCGGAGTGAGAGTGGGAATGAGAATGAGAATGGGATTGGGATTGGGATTGGGATTGGGATTGGGCTGGGGAGGTTGGGGTTTGAGTGTGGGTTTGGGTTTTGAGGTGGCAAGAAGCGGCCATCGAAGAGAGAGAGAGAGGGGGGGGGGGGGGCGGGATTCAAGGAATTGAGCTGTCGTGTTATGGGTTATGACGGTAGTGGTTAAGAAGTTATGAGCAGTGAGAGAATGGGAGAACGGGAGAACGGGAGAACGGGGTATCCAGGGGATGATTAATTAGCTGCTCCGGCTCGTAATCGCGTATTTGTATGCATCCTGACTGCTATAGCAGAGATTCGGAGTTGCGACTGTGAGTGGCTGTGGCCTGTGGGCCATGGGAGACCTGTTAGAATGCTAATTAAGTCATGATCTTCTGTGGCATGCTGAGAACACAACTGTGTGATGTCTAATAGAGAGAGAGAGCGGAGTACAGACGGGGTCAGGGTGTCAGGGATTCGGGAGCGTACAATAAATTACACATGGAACGTCCCTTCCAATTAGCTATCTTTCCATGTGGTTTTCCAACACGTACCCATTTCATTTTTTTTTTTTTTTAAGGTAAAGCCCGTAGGCACGTACCCATTTTTTTCCATTTCCAACACGTACCCATTTCATCAATTTCAGCTGCGAAATTCCGCGTTGTCTCCATTTTATTTTCCTAATTATTTATTAAATTTATTTCTGTTTATATAAGATTTTGAAGTAAGTTATACCCATTTTTTTAATATTAGAAATATAATAAACAAATTATAAATAAGAAGAAAGATGAATGCAAAAGCGCGAAAAATAGAAATGATCGGAGTTGCGAACAACGACCTTTTGAGAAAATTCAAAAGACCGATGTTGTCAACACCAGCCATTAATTCACAACAAATGATTCAAATGATTCTCGGTTATTTACCATTAATTCACAGCTAGGCTAGTTGGTTTTTTTAATAATAAAAATATTATTAATTTAATCAATGAATTAGATTATATTTAGGTAAGTTTTTGTATCAACTTCAGCTGCACTTGTCGGGACTGTAATTAGTATTTTTTTATCGTCGCAAGTTATCGAACTGTAGATATCTGAGTCTACTTTTACAGCGTCGAGTCTGATTTGTGATCGGAGAAACGAGCGACCCAAAATTAATTTCGACACAAACTCATCATAAAGAATCACTAATTAAGACATAAGTTGAATATGGAGGCAAATTTGAGATGCACATTCCTCCGATCGCAAATCGGACTCCACGAGGTGGAAGTAGACTCGAATATCTACAGCTCGATGACTTGCGACGATAAAAAAAAACTAATTACGATCTCGACGAGCGCTGTCGAAGTTTGTAGAACAAATGTACTAATCATACTTGATATTTTTTATAACAACTTCGACTACACTCGTCGCCCGTGGTAACCCATCCCATCCTAACCCGTCTCCAACCCGCCCTCGCCCGTGCCCGTGACCCGTAACCCGCCTCAACCCGCTCCAACTCGTCCCCAACCCGCCACAACCATATCCAACCCGCTACAACCCACCCCAACCCGCTCCAACATGTCGCAACTCGCCCCCAACTCGCCTCCAACCAGCCACAACCCTCCCAACTCGTGACCCGCCCGTACCCGCCCCTGTCCCAACCCATCCCGCCCAACCCGATGGGTCAATGGTCGGGTTTGGGTCATCATCCCAAATTCAACCCGTCCCAACCCTCCCCGTTTAATCCGTTCCACCCGTGCAACCCGTGCCCGTGTCCGCTCGTTTGGTAAACACTAGTGACAATAATTAAAATGTGAACTATCAAGTAAGATTTTCTACCGTGCGATATTGAAAATTCAAGCACGGAATATTTTCTATCGTTTGGAAAAAATTGTTGTTCTGAATTTTTTTAAAAGTCTGGCCATGTATAGAAAAATATTTACAATTTCGACCATATATTGCAAAAAATATTACCATTTAATTATAATTTTGTCTTTTTGTTTTCAGTCCGCACCAGTTGCAGTATATATTCATTTCTATTTTCGTATTATCAATATGAGTGGATCTAATTTAAAGAATTTTTGGTCAAAATAATAATTAAATATCCAGAAATGTTTACATATGATCACATTATAAATATCTTTTTGGACATAGTCAGACTAGCAAAAAAAAATTCGGAACTTCTCCCACACGATAGAAAATTATACGTGACTTCAATTTAAAAAAAAAGTATGGCACGGTAGAAAATCTACCGTGCGACACAAATGAAAATTGCCCCACACTAGAAAATCTACTGTTCTGATCATTCAATCGAAAAACTTGAACCTCCTAATTACTTTTGTCAGTACTATTTTCGTAATTAACAAAAAAAATTACGAAGGCAGTGGGGTCTTTGAACCTTTTTCAACTTGCGAGAGGGGAAGGGGTTTGATGCTCAGAATCGAATGCTTTGCGGATTTTTAAATTCCTGCGGTTCTTTTTATATAAACCGTCCGATCATATTTGAGCGTTCAAGACATAATTTATTACTCTCTTCGTAGAAAAGATGTAGTGCTGAAGCCCAGTGATCCAGGCCCAAAATGAAGGTGTTCTAGGAAGGCCCAAATATATGCATACTGTTGAAATATCCGTTTTGTGGAAAAATAAATTTTGAAATCTTGGATCAGCGTTTCGTTTTGTCAAGAGTCAAGACCTATTTATGGTTAGCTTAGTTGTAATGTAATCGGTAGATAAACCCTCAACACTCAACAGGGCGGAGAGGCGGAGAGCCGGAGACAGACAGGTACCTGAAAAAAATAACTATACAAAACAAATAGCTGTTAGCCTGTTAATTGTAAAGAAGCCACAGAACCTCAAGATGGCCCACAATTGAGTTAGATTAAGATGCAATTTGAATTTCTTACTGAGACGAAGAGATGGTCTAATCTATCTGACATTCTTATCTAACTGACCAACACCAGTTTGATTTGATTGTGTATCCGCATTTGTAGGCATTAAGTAGTTCAGTGCACATGTTTCTTCTCCATTTTTGGTACCAGTACAAGATTTGCCTTGCATGAGTTGTACTTGTACTAAGGTGGTTCTTGGCTCTTCCACCTTTCTTTGGGAAACAATTAATATAAATTAAATAAATTAGCCCTCCAAGATTACTAGAGTTAATTTGCTTAAACAATCCCAATAGGACCTTACCTTCTTTCTTGGGATGCAAAGAAACAGACTTAAAAACTAAAGTTATTTTAGGAATGATCGGCTTGAACCCATTTGACGAAGGACAAGTGGAGTCTATATATGTACATATGCAATAGGAGATTATTTTACCTTTAAAATCGAAAGAAACAGTGAAAAACTAATTGAGTTACGATTATTACATTGTCAACGCAATGTATGGTGCCAGCATGAGTAGGAGCGTGGCAGTTATACGGCGGCGCATGCATCCACGTGCAAATCTTCCATCAACATCGATCCCCTTCTCCAGGTCACAGAGACAACTCCTAGTTTTTTTTTTTTTTTCTGAGGAAAGTGAGCTTTGCTCACTTAGAATTTCATTAATCGAGACAACTCCTAGTTAATTTGTTTATGACAAAATTGAAAATTGAGTGTATACTTTTCTTTAAATTGAGATATTTGTCCATCCAAATTTCAAATTATTTGTTATTTTTCTTTAAAATGCAAATTGTGTCTGATCATAAAAGTTGTCACACCTTAAACCATGAGTTTCGACCTGCACACACACACGCATCCATAAACTTCCCTCAAATATTACTCCAATTAAAGAGATCAATTTATTTCATGGATTGGATTTCGTTTGACTGTCTACGGCTCCTTTGCGTGTGCTCGGAGTAGATTTGAAGTTACTGCCTAAATTTTCTTTTAAATAATATTAATTTCTTTTCAGAAATTAAATTTTAGAGTGACGTCAGACTATGCTATAAGAAGGTTCTTATGTTTTGACCTTCTTAGAAATTAAGCCCGTAGGAGAACCTGAACCGATGCCTCTTTCAAATTCAAATGCTGGGAACACAATTAATGAGTATTAATATATCTCGAGAATTAATGTTGTTGGTGTTGGTGTTGGTGTTATGTTGTTAATCTCCAATCATGACAGTTGACGTCTTACAATTAAGAATAGAACATTAAAGAAGAGTACTGGTATTGTGTCCCCATAGTGACCCTCTAAATTGTCACTAGCACCATCTTATATATTAAATCTGTAACACTTGGGTACCTTTGACCAAGTAATGAGGTGCGCAAACTGTTATCAGGAAAAAAGTTTAAAGAATAGCTGAGACAAATAGAATAATAAACAAATGCTATCCCCGTCTTTCCACAATGGTGGCAGCATGAAAGAGGCAATTTTCTAAATGAATGGAGGACATGAAGCATGCCATCAACCCGTATCAGCAATCAACCCTATAAAAATGAATACCATCCCGCAAGCAAGAGCACAAAACCAAAGTAAAGCAAGATATATCTACCGAAAAAATTGAATTTTAATCATGAATAGTAACACGCTGGTGGGCAGCTCTTCCATGTGATCTTCAATGCAAGATATTGACAGAGTAATGGTTCTGAAATTAATGAAGATATTTCTGTCACTGGTATTTGCCGGATGGATTTTCCTCTGGATCATAGTGCCGACAAGTTCCTATAGGTACACCTGGTCGCCAAAGCTTTATGCTGATACCAACTCTACTTACTTCGGAAGACAAGGTTTTTAAACTTTTTTCTTTTCTAATAATTAAAATTATGTATCCGCTGAGAATTAATTACATTTTGTTTTTTACATGACAGGAACCAATATTTTGATCTACACGTTTCCTATTATGTTCATTGCTGTTCTAGGGTGTATTTATCTGCACTTGTGTAAGAAAAATGGCTATACAGCAAATCACGGGTACGTATATACAACAAATTGTTCTCAGTTTACCTGCTTACCTTTTAGAGTGGAAGTATTGGCTGGCATGATGAAATTGTCATATATAAATATATTGTTTTTTGTATCTGCTTATTTAACAGCAGCGGTTTCAGTACACATCTGACTGCATGGAAGAGGCCTGTGCTAGTAAGGGGGCCATTAGGAGTTGTTTCAGGAATTGAGTTCGTCTTCTGTCTTATGTTTCTGTCATTTCTAGTGTGGTGCTTCTCGACATATTTAAGTGTTAGCTTCTCCCGCCTGAAAGTTCATGACCCAGAGAAAGTGTAAGAGCTCAATTAATAATCCAACTAGAACACTTGCACAATGCATATGACGACATTTGGTTTCAGCAAGCGGAATTAATTATATATCACTTAGTAGCACAAGCATAACTTAGGGACTGTAGAAACTATATTATGTATAGGACCATATATCTAAAGGTTGCAGATTAAGAAATACTTTGTATCTTTCATCTAGGTGGCAAGCTAAGCTGGACAGTGTGGCTCTGCGTTTCGGATTGATTGGGAACCTATGCTGTGCTTTTCTATTCCTTCCTGTTACAAGATGTTCCTCTCTTCTACCTTTGATTGGCCTCACATCAGACTCGAGCATCAAGTACCACATATGGTTGGGACATATTGTCATGTTGTTATTTAGTGCGCACGGACTCTGCTATATTATTTACTGGGCTTCAACAGACCAAATAGATGAGGTATTTTTAATTAATATAGCATTAATTAATAATAACAAACTGACATTTATTAGAAATTCATTTTCTTCTTAATTTCTTCCTATCATTACCACACATTAGATGATATAATATAAACTTTATATTGTTGTTTAGTTCTTATGCATAGTAATAACAGTTTAAATAATCAGCTAATCAACTATATGAACGATTGAACATATAGATTTGTTCATAATTATATTTAGAAAGTTTCTAGGAATACACCATACCATAAATCAAGTAAATCTTTCATGAGCACTATTGTAGAAATAATCAAGTAAATTTAATTTTGATGCAAATTTTTTTTTTTTTTCCAAAATCTTATTACAGATGATAAAATGGAGCAAGACGGATATTGCTAATGTGCCTGGAGAATTAGCCTTACTCGCAGGCTTGGTCTTGTGGGCCACCACCTTTCCTCGCATAAGGCGCAAAATGTTTGAGCTTTTCTATTACACGCACCACCTCTACATTGTGTTTCTCTTCTGCTATATGCTACACGTAGGCATCAGTTTCTTTTGCCTGATTCTTCCAGGAGTTTACCTGTTTATGGTTGACCGATACTTGCGGTTCTTGCAATCCCAAACCAAAGTGCATCTTGTTTCAGCGCGACTTCTACCATCTGAAGGAATTGAGCTAAATTTCTCCAAGAACCCAGGCAAGAGGACATCTTGAAGTCTTAGCTTGTTAAAATTAGAGCTGTTTGCTGTTTTTAAACTTCAAATTAAAAAGCACACAGTTACTCGGTTGGCAGGTTTTACTAACTTATCAGAAACTTCATATATATCAGGCCTCCTCATTCATTCTTTAGATAATTAAACTAGGGACTACGTTGGTCATGCACTAAGTGCTAACTTTACAAACTTTTAACAAATTTTGAGGTTCATGTGATAATGTCTGAATATAAAATTGAGCATATAATTGTTATTTCTTATGCCTCGTGTAGGGTTTAGCTACAATCCCCTGAGCACAATATTCATCAATGTTCCAAGTGTTTCGCATCTCCAATGGCACCCGTTTACAATTTCTTCCAGCAGTAATTTGGAACCCCAGAGGCTTAGTGTCATAATAAAAAAAGAAGGAAGCTGGACACAGAAGCTGTACAGAATGCTTTCGTCAAATGCCACGCTTGATGGCCTCAACGTCTCAGTCGAGGGGCCATATAGCCCCATATCTGTGGATTTCATAAGGTTCATTACAAATATATTTTCCTTAATTCCTGAACATTTCAGTCAAGGGTTATAAAAATAATATGTTCCTGTAGGTACGAGTCACTGGTGATGATCAGCGGTGGTAGTGGCATCACTCCTTTCATATCAATCATACGCGAGTTCATCTACCGAAGCAATACTCTTAACATCCCAACCCCAAATCTCCTCTTAATTTGCGCCTTTAAGAATTCAATGGACCTCACAATGCTTGATCTCCTCCTCCCAGTATGCGGCAGTGTCTCTGACCTGTCACGCGTAAATTTAAAGATCGAGGCTTATGTAACGAGAGAAAAAGAAGCTCCTGTCAACGATGAACAAACACTGATCCGTACAATCTGTTTCAAACCAAAACCATCACACATGCCCATCTCTCCCGTCCTCGGTCCAAACAGCTGGCTCTGTTTGGCTATCATAATCTCCTCTTCCTTTGTTGCTTTTCTTTTACTAATCGGTATTGTCCAAAGATTTTATATATATCCAATTGACAAAAATACAGAGCGTATCTATTCACTGAGCTCAAGGACAGTTTTACACTTGCTCATCATGTGCGTCTGTATTGTGGTTGCTTGCACTGTCCCATTCCTCAGAAACAAGATGGAGAACTCGAAGCTGGCGAAACAAATTCAGAGCTCGGACTTGCCAACACCTATGACATCCCCTAGTTCATGGTACCATTGTTCTGATAAAGAGGTGGAGAGTTTGCCGCAAGAATCGCTAGTTAAAGCTACAAATGTGCAATATGGTAGAAGGCCGAACCTCAAAAGTATGCAATTCTTATCCTCCTAAACACAGATTATGAAACACTTCTCTTATATCACCATATAAACAGAGTCATTTTTTAATGTGTAATGTGTGCAGCGATTCTGTTGGCGATTGAAAATGAGAATGTTGGAGTCATGGCAAGTGGGCCCACTGGGATGCGGCATGAAGTGGCAGCTGTCTGTGCATCAGGGTTGGCTAATAATCTTCACTACGAAGCTATCAGCTTCAGCTGGTGATAAAAAATATGCCAGAAAGGCTGCATGTTCTGTGTTTGCATGTCAAAAACTGTTTGTCATGTTGGTTCGCATGTGTCATTTTGTTGGCAACCACGTGGCTTGTTCAAATAATAGACATGCCGTGGATACAAATCCATGGCATCATTGCTTGTTAATCTTTCTTCATTTTCTTGAACTGTTAACTCTGTATAAATTATGCTAAGTCATTCTGAGTGTTGTTTAATTGGAACGCTGATCAAGTTCTGTCAATTACATAGTTATAATATTGTCAAAAGTTCTTATTTAACAAGAAATTAAACAGAAAACAAAAATACAGCTCATACTAATAATAACAAAACAGCATATCTTTCTAATCTGCCAAGTACTCTACTTGCTGACGAGAATGACTAGCCCGAATTCTTGTAGCCCAACAACTGAAAGAACCCACATCTAATCATGCTCCCTTAATAGTAATTTTTTGTGAGCGTTGTTTCTATCCAACCTTCTTTAGGTTTGAAAATCTCTTCTTGAGGTCAAATGAATTCAAAGAGCTGGTCAAAACGAAATGGAACAATATGCCGTGTCCTTCAACTCCTACTCAATTATAGTGGATAGCTGGGGCAAAGAAAATGTGGAAAATGTCAGAAAGCAAATTTTAATCTGCAGACATTTTATTGGATGGATTGAGCTAGCTTCAACAAGAGCAACAAACTATCACAAGTTTTGAGAAAAAATATCGAGGCAATGATAAAACAAAGATTTACTACACTGACAGTTCTGGAGGAGAATTTTTGGAAACAGATAAGTAAGCTCAATTGGAAAAATTTTGAGTAAAAAGCAGAAAGAATCCGCCTATTTCATTGAAACAGAAGTTTTTCAAACCTAAAACTTGCAATCATCAAATGTAAGTTGTCTAAGTCTATTGTATTAACTTACCAACTATCTATGATGCTTATCATAATATCATCAATACTATTCTATTACAAACCAAGTTTTTAGAAATCACAAAATATCACAGTATTAACAAAGTAACTAGAACATCACAAAAACAGAAACATGTTTCATAAAAAACAATCATTCAAATCCAGCTAAGTCAATATCATCAGCCTCATCAGCCTCCTCTGTTCCATACCAGTGACCTTCCTCCCTTGCTCCCGAAGGGCTTGGATCCATTTCCATCATCATTTGGATTCTTCTTTCGAGAGTAAGTATAAGAAGGTCCTGCACATCTTGAGGAAACATCACATGTAATTTAAGAAAAGACGCATCTTTGTTATTTTGGCACCAATATGAGAAGATATTACTAATATGTAGAGCTAATGTTCTAACATTTTTTGATTTTTTTTTCTTGTTTGAAACATAGTTTAATACCCACATCAATAGCTCAATTGGAAATTGAAGGGAGATCAAAACACTGCTTATTTTCATGCCACTACGTACAACAAAGCATAATACGAGGAAAGACATAACGGTGATAGAAAAATGGACTTCAGTATTTCGACCACAGAACAAAGGCAAGTATTTTCTTTGACCATTTTGTTTCTTTGATCGGAACCGAGTCATCAGTAGATACATCCTCTATTTCCTGGGATGTTCAATACCCACATCAGCAACTACTGCCCAACTCTGACTCAGCTATTTCTCAGGAAAACATAAAAGAAGCAACAAAGTCTTGGCCCAATGGCAAAGCGCCAGGACCTGATGGTTTTACGGTTGAGTTTTACAAGGAGATTGTTGTCATCATGTTCCCCTCTTAATTCCTCTTACATTGTCCTAATTCCAAAAGCACAAGGTGCCATGAAACCAACCGAATTTCAGACCTATCAGCTTGGTGCGTGTTGTTCAGAGGATAATTTCTAAAGTATGCACGGCACCAAAGATTCAAAAAGACATACATGAATTGGTGGATCATAATCAAACATGATTCATATCAGGGAGATAAATTACTCGACTTTTCTCTATGCTCAAATAACGATCCAAATTGCAAAAAATAGAAGATTCCTGCAACGATATTCAAAGCTAATAGTCACAAAGATTTTGATACGATCGGTTGGGATTTTTTAATGCATGTTCTAAAGGCAAGGCAAGACGTTTTAATGGTAAATGAACACACCAGATCAAGAAGATTATTCTCATCAAAAGAGGTGTGCGTCAAGGTCAGAGGCGAAGCCACTGTATAAAACTAGGGACCCCGTAACCCTATCACACCGATCGATCTATTCCCATTTCACATCTCGCCTGGTCTGTGGTCTCGACTCCCCTGACGGCGACGCGCCTCCACCAGTCCACCTCGCACTTCGACTCTGACTCGCCAGGCCGCCTCGACGCCTCGTCCTTGTGAGTTGTGAGTTGTGACCTTGCTGCCTTGCCTCACGACTCTGATTCGCCTTCCGTTCCGACGCCAGCAGTCCAGGCTGTCAAGCACAACAACACTCCAGCAGGCAACACCGTAGCAGTCTCAGTCCAGCACGGCAGGCCGGAAGCACCGCTGCACCAGCTTCTTCATTCCTCTGTGAGTCCTTTTAACACTCACTCAACAGCTTGTTGTGAGTTCTTTTATCCTAGAACGATGGATTTTTTTTATCAGAAATTGGAAAATCAGAAAGAGCTCCCCAATGAACATAGGTATGTTTTTTCTTCCTTTTACAACAACAAGTTTCTTATATCAGCAAGCTTCTTTCTAATGAAATACAATTCTCAAATTTGTAGGTATCGTATTGAAATCTTTTATACAATCTTCGATATGCAACTTCAAGAGCTTAATGAGCGATTCAATGAGATAAGTTCCGAACTATTACTTTGTGTAGCTTGTTTGAATCCAAGAAATTCATTTCAATCCTTTAATAAGGATATGTTAATCAATATGGCATCATTTTATCTAAGAGAGTTTGAAAATATCAATATTGCTACACTTGGTTATCAACTTGATACCTATGTTCATGATGTGCAATTGGATGACAGATTTTGTGATGTGCGAAACCTCAATGACTTATCCAAGAAACTAGTGGAGACAAACAAAAAATAGTGTCTACTCCTATGTGTATTTGCTTCTCAAATTGACCTTATTATTACCGGTGGCAACGACATCGGTTGAAAGAGCATTTTTTGCGATGAATATTATAAAAACAAAACTTAGAAATAGAATGTGTGATAGTTGAATGAATGATTGTCTTGTAACTTACATAGGAAAAGATATGCTTGATACAATTTCTAATGAAGAGATTATGCAAAATTATCAAAATATGAAAGCTCGTAGACAAATTATGTAACTTGCAAATGCATGGATGCATTTATTTTGTACTTTTGGAGCTAGTATTTTGAAAATTGTAAGTTTAATTTCAATTATTTTGAAATATGTTAAATTAGATTGTTTATTTGTAAGATGTTGTTTGCATATTCAAATTTTTTGTGTGATGAATTGTCATTACAAAATTTTATAGAACCCCGCTGAGTCAAAATTTTGGCTATGCCACTGATCAAGGTGACCCTCTATCTCCATATCTCTTTATCCTTGCAGCAGATTTTCTCTCTAAATGGTCAGCTCATTTGCAACACACCTTTGACAGTTTCCTTCCAGGGAGTCAGAGCATGTGAAATTTATAATGATGACCTATTATTATATATAATAAAGCCAACTATCCAAAATTTTCAAGTTGTAAGGTCTTTATTGACTTGTTGGGAATATATCTCAGGCCTTCAAATTAATCTGGAAATATCAGAGGTAATCACAATTTCTAGTGATGTTGTGCCTGATCAGGTGTGGGCAAATATGCTTAATTACCAGTGGGTCAATTTCCAATGAAATACATGGAATTACCTCTTAAAGAAAATAAATTGTGCAAAGAGAAATTCATGCCTTTAATTATAAAAAAATCAGATGGAGCTAACACGATGGAAAACTTCCTTGCTATCATCCCCAGGAAGAGTGATTTTGTTGAATTTTGTGATTTCAACAATTACCATTTACTTCATGTCTGTATTTAAGCTTTCTGTCTGGTTTTTACGAAAAATAGATCAAATTAGATGACAATTATTGTGGCATGGAGCAAAGATAGATCATAGGAAGTTTCATCTGGTTAAATTGGATACAATTTACAAGCCAAAATCTTTAGGAGGTTTGGGGGTAATCGACCTCAAAAAAATTTAATGATGCATTTTTGGCCAAATGATTATGACTAGTAATATAAGAATAAGTATACACCCTGTATGTATTATTACTACTAAGAAAGGGGAGCAGCAGTATAATGCCTACTAAGATGAAAGGAAGAAGTATATATAAGGTAAGAATTTATAAAGAGATTATGATAGTGAAAGTAGTAGATTGGCATGCAAGGGAAGATGTCATTGTGCCAGAAGGAAAGCCACCAAAGATCTTATCGATTTCGGGTGGATATTTCACACAATCCGAATTACCTATTCGCCAATAGATTTCTCAGGATTCAATATTATGAGTTGATCTACATAAAAAGTACTTTTATCAATAATGAACCATGGGAGATGTCAAACTCTTGACAAATATGGAAAGATATGAGGAATATAATTGATATTGTTGAGAAAGAATAGTCTGCAAGATCCAATATGGAAAAAAAAATGCAAGCTTTTGACATTTTGATTGGGGTTACGGAGTACTAAAGTATAAATTTCATGTTTTTCATTCTTTCCTAAAGACATATGAATGCACGATGTTTCAAGTTTTATAACATAGAATTTTTTTTTTTCAGGGGTTCAACTGCACCTCCTGAGTGCATGTGGTTCCGCCACTGCAGATATGTGATCTCAGGCTCCAATTTTTCACAACTTGGGAGTGGGACTGTATCAATTTTTGTACAGTGTAAATTGGCGTCCTAAATTAGTAATAAGGAGCTGATACGTAGATACAAATATTGATACCGACTATCGATACTGATGTTATTATGCATATTTAGTTGAATTATTATACACATTATTTGAGTTATTATGCATGTTATTTTTTTGTACTGAAATAGTTATGCATGTTATCTTTTGTACTTAAATAGTTATGCATGTCATTTGAGTTATTATGCATATTATTTTGTTAATATGCATAATAATTTTTTCAGTAAAAAAATAACATGAAATAACATGCATAATAACTCAAATAATATATATTATAACCTAGGTTGCCCGGATACTCCAAAACCATGTTGCACCGCGTATCGGATACGTATCCGACGCGGATTCCCGTGCGATACGGGTGCGATACGCACCGGATACTCCACGTGGCGTATCGTATTATTTTAATATTGGGATACGGCAGGATACGGCTGGGATACGGCAGGATACGGCTGGGATACGGCACAGGATACGGCAGAGATACGGCACAGGATACGGCTGGGATATTTTCAGTACGCAACAGTCAGTATTTTGGTCATAAGTCCTTCATCCGAACTCCGATTAAGGTGATTCAAAGTGTGTTGGAAAGCTAAGAAAGAGCTTTATAATCTTGGTTTATCATCTAGGATATTCCATCTCTTGATTTCTACAGTAAAATATACTAAATTATAGCAGTATCTTGAATTCTTACAGAACAAACTTAATTTAATCTTAATTACTTCTAAAACCTACATAGCAATATATATTATTATTTTAGAACAAAATAATGGATAACATGCATCTATAGTGGTAGTTGAATGTTAAACAAAATCAAATATTTTAATATATAATGTGATTTTTTTTATTATTCTATATATACTTTCGTATCCTAGTTTTTTTAAAAATGATGTATCTCCGCACCCGCATCGTATCGGATACGATATCTGCACCCGCATCCGTGCAACATAGATTATAACTCAACTAAACGTGCATAATAACATCGATATAAATAGTCAACATCAAATATAATATTTACGAAACATTATCTTTAGTAATGTACCTCTCCAGGCTGCACCTAAAGAAAGAGATCTCGCACCTAAAGAAAGAGATCTCGAAGTATATACCGAAACATTAAACAGCTAGCAATAATTATATAGTCGGCCCAGTGGAAAAGTATGGTAGTGTTTACCACATCGTGCTTTATACGCAAATTCACCATTACTCAATTACGGAAGCATTCCTGGTCAAAGTTTATGGATACCTAAAGTTCTAAATAAGAGCCGCGAACGTCGGAATATTGTAAATACTGGTAGAAAATCTGCGTGAACAAGAGTTGGTCGGTCATTCAAGTAGGTGGGATGCTTGTATTGGCTAGGCTGCTTGGGGAGCGCTTCCAAGTTCCAACAAAGCCGCACATCCAAACAAATAAGCCAAGTTAGGAATTAAAAATTGTTTTTTTTTTTTTGCTCGAAGAAGTGAACAACACAAATACACAATACACAAACAAAGAGACCGAACCTCACACGCACCGATAGCACACCTCGACCCGACACGTCTCCGTCCCGCGGTCCCACCACAAAATAAACTTGAAAGAAAGAAGAAAATACAAAGTGAAGAGCACATCTCAAACCTGACACGGTGTCGTTCTAATCCGAATCCGAACCCGAACCCGAATCCGAATCGAAATCCTTTTTATGGTCTCTGTTAACCCTTCGTCCGACGGCGGCGGCAGCTCAACAGGCGGCTCGACCGGTGGTGGTCCATTGCTACCTTCGCCTAGGCAGCAGCAGCAACAGCAACAGCAACAGCAACAGCAACAGCTGGGGAGTAGTAGCGGCTCGGGCATGGCTTTGCCTGCCACAGTGACTGGTCTGGCGGCCGCGGCGGAGGCTGTTGCTGGTGCGGCGGCGGAGGATATGAGCAAGAAGATAAGGAAACCTTACACGATTAGTAAGTCCAGAGAGAGCTGGACTGAGCAGGAGCACGATAAGTTTCTTGAAGCACTTCAACTGTAAGGCTTTTTACTTAATTTCTCTTTTTCTCAGTTCAGAATTTCTATTATGAGTTTTTCTGATTTGAGTTTTGTTTTGTGGTCCCTTTTGAATTAATAAGGAATCGTATCTTGTTTGTAGACTTTTGTTAGAATCTGGTGATTCAAGATCCTTTTTGCGAATTGAGGAATCTGGGAATCCAATTAAACAGTCTGCTGTAATTAGGGAGATTTGGTTTTGTTTTCAGCTTAGGCTACAACAACAACAACAAAACCACCTTTTGTCCCAGACAAGTTGGGTAGATTAGAAATGAAGTTCATATTGAATTTCATTTCCACAATATTGGCTGAATTTTTACGTTGGCTCGTCAAGCCTATCACAACCCTCCTCCTTTCCAGTCTTGGGACCGGCTATGTAAAACATAGGCAGAGTTTTGTCAATTAGCCAACTAATTTATTTTATTGGCTCGATTGTGCACATTAATAGTACACAATGATTTTAATGGAACTTGATCTATCAGTCTCATGGTACATGCAAAAATCACAGACAGCTTCATTACTTGAATATTTAAGTTATTCATAGGACCCAACCAAAGATCAAGGGCTGGTTGAACCAAGTGTGTTAAGGATTAAACGATGTGGAACAGTTCAGGATTGAACTAAAGGGAATAATTCAAGGGAATAAATCAGACTTGTCCTTTTTTTTACTCACAAACCAACTTCAATCCTGGAAGACAAAAATTTGATATTGCCTACGACATGAAGCAAGGTCACAAAATAATTAAATTAGAAAAGCAGGTTGACTGGATAACTATGAAAGTTGGGGATAACTTAGTCATGTTTAGCTTGAACCTCTTCGCTTTAGCATACAACAACAACAAGAAAGCCTTTTCTTAAACAAGTTGGGGTAGGCTAGAAATGAAGCCCCAACTTAGGTACCTATAAGGAAAAAAATTTGTGTTGTCAGTAATTTAAGGTTGCTTTACAGTTCTGTTATTTCATAATTTAATTGGCTCAAATCAGCCAAAATTTGTAAATCATTGATCCATTGCTCTAAGCTAATGTACCTATTAGTAGTTGTCAGATTGTTACAGAAAGAGTTTGTTTTTTCAGCAGCTTCAACTTGTAAATATGACTTAAAATAATGTGGTCTGATTTACTAATGTGCAGTTTCGACCGTGACTGGAAAAAGATAGAAGCATTCGTTGGTTCAAAGACAGTCATCCAGGTATCCTTCTTATTTCAACTATCTACTTTCTAAAGCATGATAAGATGTTCAGGCTCCTCTCATCGAGTCTCAATACTTTATGTTTCAATTTTGCAAGCAATGCCAATTTGTTTTTCTGTATGCAATTTAGGCTTTTTATTTTTTGGTGTAAGAATTTCTAATATCACATCGACTTTTACAGATAAGGAGTCATGCACAAAAATACTTCTTAAAGGTTCAGAAAAATGGAACAAGTGATCATGTGCCACCTCCTCGGCCCAAGCGTAAAGCGGCGCATCCATATCCTCAGAAAGCATCCAAAAACAGTTAGTCTTGGCGTGCTTTCCCCATTGTTATTGTTATTATCCTCAGAACGCATCCAAAAACAGTTAGACTTTAATTTTAAAATGATAATTTGGTTATTTTATTTAAATTTCTCAGCCCCTTTGTTATTACAACCACCAATACCATTGCAAGGATCATCATCATGTGTCATGGAGCCCGGTTTTGCAACCATGTCATCTTGGCCCCATAGCTCTGTTCAACCTATTGCAGCACCTTATGCTGTCAAAGGTCTCTATATCTTCGTCTCTCTCACAAATTCAAACCATTACTATGTTCAATAATGAACCAGCAATGATTTTTGAATGGATTTTACTTTATTGCGTGCAGAGGATGAAGTGGGTGGTGAAATCGGGCCAAATAATTACTGTTCAAGTAGTACAACTGATCAAATAAATCAAGTTTCATCACTTTGTGGTGAGTATTTCTTTGAACTCTGAACCCTTTGTTTATTGGAAGTGATTTTCGAAACTAAAATCATTGTTTATACCTGCTCATTCATGGTCAGTTGAGCATGAGTTGATTATGCGTGAATAAGTGCTAGGATGCCTAATTAGTGCCACTGATATGGTGTTACCAGCTTATTTTAGCTCTTTTGGTTCTACTTTATGTCCAAAAAAAAATCTTTTATGTGCAAGTCCTATTATAGCCAACCCCAATTTATTTGGGAATAAAGGCTTGGTTGTTGTTGTTGTTGTTGCCCAAGTCCTATTATAGAGATATACAACATTTAAGCTAACATATATTCTCAAAGATAATTATAAAGAATGATCAAGCCTTATAGTTTCATGCTTTTGTTATCTTTTACCTTTTGCTCGAGTCCAAATTCTAATGTGGAGAAACTCAACATTTAAGCTTATCGGTCGTGATATTCTCAAAGATGCATTATAGACAATACTCAAGCCTTACAGGTCCATACTTAATGCTTTTGTTATTCGTTGCGTACTTCTCATGTTTGTTGTCAATTTGTTTGTAACAGTTATGCCAGATTTTGCACAAGTTTACAGCTTCTTAGGCAGCATATTTGACCCCAGCACCTCTGGCCATTTTCAAAAGCTCAAGGAGATGGATCCTATTGATGTGGAGACGGTATGCAAAGCACTGACCATAAGTTCTATATTATCAAATAATACTAAAATTGCAGCAGTTTGAACTCAATTTTACCCTTCTAGTTGTTAGTCATTCATTGATTTTTTGTTGTTGTACCTTATCTATGTAGGCTCTTTTGTTGATGCGAAATCTGTCAATCAACTTGACTAGTCCTGATTTTGAGGATCATGTAAGATCCTTACTTCTAATACTTGCCCTCCGTGATTTTGCATATTTAGTTACTTTTGTTATTTTGAGAACAATTGTCAGTGCTGTAATTCTTTAAATCTTGATCTGATTGTCTACACAATATGATGTATGATGTAAATGCAGAGAAAATTGCTATCAGCATATGACGGTTCAAATGAGCTTGGATTAGGAGCTGCTGAGAGCTTATTCCAACCTGATAGGCCCCTGAGCCCTCTTCCTTTATGTAAGCTCAAACTGAAGCTCAGTGATTGCTTGTAATAATCATATGCATTTCCTTTCAGACTGCTAACGGATTTATATTTGCAGGAAAAAAGGAGAACATGGTGGTAGGGGCACCCATGACCCATGGAAGTATATACAATAGAGAGTGTTGTGCCGAAATGCTTGTATAGTGTATAGTGTATTTTGTCGGCCATCAATTTTAGGTTCGCCTGAATTGGTCCAATGAAGAGGGTTTTTTTGAAAATAAAGAAGTCAACCTTGGTCTGTATTGTTTAATTATTAGATATTTTCATGATAAGAGAGTTGAAGTTAGAATCATGAAAATGGTACTAGTGACTAGTGTGGTTCAACTTGGTGCTGATGAGGTAGTTGATAGCATGTGTATATTAGTAATTGGAGTGGACATAACTCATAAGGTGGTTTTCTATGATGCCTAGTTTGATATATATGCTTGTGCATTGGTGGTGTCAGAGCCTGAGTCGCTTAGCAAGAACTTATATCTATGGAAGAATGATTGGACGCTTTGGTACCACTCAATTGCTAGATTTGGTGGGAAGTTTAAACTTGAAATAACAATAGGACGCTGCTCGGAGATGCACATACATTACAATAACAATGCACCCGGCTACCTAGCTATTTGCCAGACAAGTTAATGGAGATGACAACGACGATGCACACAGGCCATATCTAACGGTTGTCTCGCATTACAACGACGATTGACAATAAAATCGAATTGTCATTGATCCAACGGATGTATCATCATAGGTATAAAAGAAGAACTATTATTAATAATTGTAAAAACAACAACAACAACAGCAACAGCAATAAGAAGAATGTCTTTTTGTCTGTAACATGAATGAAATCAGAATACCGAGTTAGGAGAGAGAAACCGAATTACAAGTGTAGTATAATTTTCATCAATTTTTACAAATTGTTTTTCGAATTTTACAACTTTCATCAAACTTTTAACTTGGTGGAGTTCGATTTTCGAACCTGCGAGTGGTTATATTCTTAGAACTTTATTTAAATCACTGGCACATCTGGTCAAAACTGGATACCGGATTTTGACCGTTATCTAGTTACCTAAATGATTATCTCTTGATGTGTTTGACAGTAACAAAATACCACAAAAATCAAGTATTAATTAATAGACCATGCATATTAATTTTGACTGATATGTACTTCAATTCCAAGATGATGTGAACCTGTGAAATTGAAATGGTGTATCCTTGGACACTCAGACCTCTGTTTAGTGTTTAATCACCGTAAACAAATATCTTGTTTACCAACCTTTATAATTATACATGGGCAATTTTATATATAAAATCTTTCGCTTTTAAATAATTAAAGTCTTTTATCAAAATTTTATATGTTCTCGTGGATTCATTAGTGCCACCCCCTTTATTTTATCCTAGAATTTAATTATATTATTTTTGTAATTATTATCCTGATTTTTTTTTAATTTTTTAACTTTGTATTATAATTATTTAATGTTCCCCTTGCTAGAAACACAGACATCAGAAGCGAAAAACCCTTCAATACACCCAAACTGACATCGTGACCATTGACTTTGAACCAATCCCAAAACCCTTATCATCAGAAGATACCATTGAACCAGTAATTAGATTCAGAAACCAAACTTAAAAGGCACAATAAAGTCGGTGGTTGTCGTAGAAACAACACCCAAATCACAACAAGCCAAAAGATTCAACACACATATATATATATATATATATATGTATTCAATTTTCAATGAAAAATCTTGCAACAATTCCTAACTCAACCCAAAATCAAAGCATCATTTCAAAGCTTTTCATTCACATTAGACTATCATGTGCAAGTTTTTTAAAATAAACATCCAATATTCAATGCTCAAAACTCACTTATCCAAATCATAATCTCAAAATAGTCATCAACTAATCTTAATCTCAATGTATCTAATTTTAATGATAATATATATAATACTTTTCATCAATGTATTTAATTTATATCTATAACTTTAAATTGATGTATAAGAAGTTTGAATTGGAGCAACAAACTTTTACTACTACAAAACATACTTGTTGAGACGGATATTTGTGCATATAAGGATGATTATGTTCGTTCGGAGAAAAATCTATGGGCGGTAATAGGGCCGTCCCAATTCCGTTGCAAGAATTATCATTTCAATGTATCGTAGTGACGGTGGGACAACCGTCTCAAGACATTCATCTTTAAGACAAATCAATCGTCTGTATAATTCATCTTTCGGACGGCTTGACTGATCATAGTATATTTTGACAAATTAACCATCCATATTTCTACATTTTAGAGACGGAAATTTGTCCATATAAATCATTAATATTTGTAATTCACGTTATTATCAATTTCATAGTACGTGCTTATATAGAAAGATTAATTATATAAGCTAATTATAATTAATAAAGTGTTCAAATATAGCACCACATAAAAATAGAAAAGAAAGCAAATTAAATTAAATTATTTAATTGAAATAGACAATCGAGATAAATATCAGATACAATTGTCATTTATTCGAATCAACCATGTAAACTTTAATTTTACACTCAAGTACATTAATGCAATCAACAAGTCAATTGTGCATTGAAAAAAATATGTTATCATATATTACACAAAATTCATTCACAATGAAAAATGTTGTTGCTTGTAATTTCATCATTCTTCATGCACGACTTGTTTATGGTACCATATAACCTGCAACAAGTTTATATTAAAAAAATTCATAGATCAAAGTGGGTTTAATTATTTTGTTACAAATATGTGAATTAGTTTTTCCGTGTTGAGTAAGGAAAAAAAGAATAAAAAAAACAAATTAAATAAAGAAATAAAAAGTACCAAGAATAATTTTTGGACTAGCATTTTTTAATCCTTTCAGAAGGCATCTCTTGAAAGCTATAATTCATCTTGCCGAAATTTTTTATATAACCAAAATAAATTAAAAAAAATACTGTACTGACAAAATTCGGATCAAAATCATCAAAATAGTCATTTCGGAATTACAGACTCTGGAGTTAACTCCAGAATCCCTGCCTCCGGAGTTAACACCATAATCTATGATTCCGGATTTAATGCAGAGCGTCGAATTCAAAATGTGTCGAATTCAGAAAGTTAAAGGCTTTGAATTTTTTATTAATAAAAGTATTAATATTTTAATTGATGAGTTGGATTGTAATATGTAAGTTTTCTAACGAATTCGACTGCGCTCGTCGGGGATCGTAATTAGTTTTTTATCGTCGCAAACCATCGAACTGTAGATATTCGAGTCTACTTCCACCACGTTGAGTCCGATTTGCGATCAGAGGAACCTTCATCTCAAATTTGGCTCCATCTTGAACTAATATCTTAATTAGTATTTTTTTATCATGAGTTTGCGTCGGATTCAATTTTGAATTGCTTATTTCTCCGATCGCAAAACATACTCGACGCGATGGAAGTAGACTCGAATATCTACAGCTTGATGACTTACGATGATAAAAAAGACTAATTATGACCCCGACGAGCTTAGCTGAAGTTGTTACAAAAATATTAAGTATGAGTATCATTTTTTCTACAAACTTCGACTACACTCATCGGGATCACAATTAGTTTTTTATTGTCGCAAGCCATCGAAGATATTCGAGTCTACTTCTATCGCATCGAGTCTGATTTGCGATCGGAGCAACACACATATATTTTTGGTTTCACCTTCAACTTATGTCTTAATGTGCAATTTTTTATCATGAGTTTGCGTCAGAATCAATTTTGAATCACTCGTTTCTCCGATCGCAAATCAAAATCGACGCGGTGGAAGTAGACTCAGACATTTACAACTTGATGACTTGCGACGATAAAAAAAGTAATTACAGACTTACAGTCTCGACGAGCGCATTCGAAATCGTTACAAAAACTTACCTAAATAGAATCCAACTCTTGTATTAATTGTTAATATTTTTAAAATAAAGTATTCAGACGTACAAAAGGTTAAATTTATTTTTATGATTGACCTCAAGAAAATAAAAATAACATTTATGACTTTGAATTCAAATATTTCACAATGATGACCCTACCTTTTAACGTTCACGTTCACATGTGTTATCTAATATTAATACATATTTTATTTAATTTACACCCATTATGTGATGAACATTATTAGTGAAAGTATTTTGTATACCATACATGTTTTCAAGTACACGACATAGTTAAAACATCTAGTATGAACATTTATTTCAACTAATCTGAACACCTGCTTTATTTAATTTACATCCCATGTATGATCAACATTATTAGTGAAAACATTTTGTATACCATACATGTTTTTAAATGCATAACATACTTGAAATAACTAGTATAAACACTTGTTTTAACTAATTTGAACATCCGTTTATTTAGTTTACGCTTCATTCTGTGATGAACATTATTAATGAAAGTATTTTTTTACACCATGCATATTTTTATGTGCACAACATACTTAAAACAACTAGTATGAACATTTATTTCAACTAATCTGAACATCTATTTGATTTAGTTTACACTTAATTATGTGATGAACATTATTAGCTAGATTATTTTGTATATCATACATGTTTTCAAGTGCGCAACATATTTTAAACAGCTAGTATTAATATTTTTTTCTAACTAATCTGAACACCTTTTTTTATTAGTTTACGTATGAGATATGAGATATGAAAACATTCGGGATAATGTGTAGAGAGGAAATGTTCAGAAGAGTGAGCACGGCCCAACTTTTCATTTTTATTTGCTTTTGACTATTTGACTTTTCTTTGATGACAAAGTTAGTTAGAGGGACGGGAGTGAGAGACGGAGATCGGAGAACTATTAGTCAACCCAATAAGAAAAGGGAAATTTTTTTATTTGCCACTCTGAAGTTTGAAAATTAGCAGAATGTCATGTTGGAGTGACACAATAACTGAACGAACCAACTCTTCCAAACAAATCCTGAGGAGGCACACTTATTGTCTGTGTATTTATCATACAAACTGTTCAGTTGTTCCCAAGTTGCATGCAATCATATTTACAAGAAGATGTCATTTAAAGATCATCAAAAGCTTGGGTGCTTCAATCACTAGCTAAGCTGACACAATTTGACGTCAATTAGTGTTCTGATACAGTTTCTTGTTGCATTAACTTGTTGTTGAATATAACAGTTCTGAATTAATTTAAATGTTTGGTTAGAACAGCTATTTGAAGCAAGTTCTTCTCCTCTTTTATGCCTTTAATGTACTCGGTTCGAGTTATAGTAAATAGTGCTCTTCTGAATAGCATAATTGTATTTGATAATTGGTGAAATAGCCTAACTATTTATAAGAACATTGAAATAACAATTAATGAAATGTCCCACAAGGAATTACTAAAGTCAACTTATCACTTTTGGAAGTAATAACTAGCTGAATAGCTAACATTTTTATATACTTGTATACATCCCTCTTCATTTACCGCTTCTCCCATACCCAGCGGCTTGGTCTGAAAAATTAGCTTCAGTAATGCCATTTTGAGAACATTCCAGTGCGCAACATGCCTAAAATTTAATTAGAAAACTAAAGTAGCATTAAACTTTAATTAATAAATGACACCAGAGGATAAAATAGTATTACCTGCATATTCTGCCTGATTTGACATGAAAATAGTACTGTGTACGCAGTAGCTGAAAACAAGAGAGTACCCAATATGAGCAACATAGCACGGCAAGCTAAATTCAAGGCCAAAAGAGATTAGTTGGTACCAGAAAGAATAGGTCTCCAAGGAAATGACATTACACAGCTACAACGCCAGTGTCCAATTGATTTGTCCTGCAGCAAAAATGTACCTAGAAGTTTTTGTGCACCAGTAATCAGTTAGAAAGGTATTTAAATAGAACAATAAACTTTACCTCGAGGTCCTCCCATTTCATGAGATTCATACTAGATTTTTGTAACAGTGAGCTAAAATTGGAGCAGTTCCTTTTAAAAGGATTAAGGCCTTTGAAGGAACCAGCGGGGTCAGCAAATTCACAGTCATCTTCATATGCTTTGAGCATCAGATTCCCTAGAAAAGCCAACAAATATCATGACCAAAATATTACAATCTTCCATGCCTATATAGTTCATTTTTTTGTGTCTACCTTTCATCTTTTTACTAATTTGTCCAAAAGGAAGTACATTATATTTGAAATTTTCTGTTTCTTCCGATACACTTGTAATTTTAACTTTCCATATTACTGTCAAGCCAATTTTGGATGTTGCTAAAGTCTCATTTGAAAGAATGGAAAATTGTCAGTCTCCTGTGTGCTGTTAATCTGTTAATAATAAGGTTGCTTCTTTCTGAAAGACTCCATAAAAACTAAAATGTTGGTCTGTTTGCTGATTGTGAGTTTCGGGTACCTGATACCTAGTTTGCACCTGGGACCATACCATAAACCTGAATAAAGGAAGTGAGAACCAGTTTTTCTGGTACCATCCTGTCTTTATGCTTGCTTTTGTTGTATTCTCCTTTGCAGGACAGTGAGCTTAGATATCCAGAAGGAATTTATTTGGTGTTTACATGCTAGTTAGATTTGGATTACGACTGTAAAGGGTTAAGGTTTTATGCAATTGTTCCTATATTTTTATTTTTTTGGCATGAAGCATTATTTCTATATAAAAAGAAAACAGGTCAATTTACCAAATGCTACTTCAATTAATTAAAATGAACATATTTAACTGAATTAAACTTGAATAAACACTATGCTTCTCGAACCTGTGACGAAATACAACCGCACAAAGTCCTCCTTGATGGCCCCACAACTTGAGCCCGGCTGATACACTCTAAATCAGCTACGTTCCTTGTTCCTTCTTCTATGCCTCCAAGGAAGAACCTGGCCGGAAGAATGATGCGGCTATGCCAAGGAGCTCGGAGCCATACCATGCTACTTTAAGCACTGCATTCTCTTATTGAGAACTCTCGGTGCTCCCTGATGACCCCTCTTTTTTTGCTTTTAGTTGGATGTTGCAGCAATGCCGGTGAGGATTTTGGTGTCGAGATGTTGCTAATAGAGCCAGTTCAACATGGGAGGTTGAATTTGGTCCGAGTAAGGGTGCCACTTTTTTCTTTGGTTAATTTGCTGCTCCTAGAGGATTTTCTTTCTTCCTTTTTTTTTGGTATATTGAGGATGAGGAATAAGTGTGGACCTCGTGGATCAGTATTGTGTAAGAAAGTTCCTTTCTGTTCTTGTTTGTCACTTTGTTGTTCTTATTAAAAGAAAAAAAAAGTAGCTTGGATTAAGATATTCTATGGCGCGGTTTCCAGCATGGATTCATTTTGTAGTGATTAAATTCCACCAGTAATTGAATAGTCGAGTGAACCAACCCCGATGGAGAAAAATTGTAGAACTTAGGAATTAATTCAATCTCCGTTATGAACTTGAAAGTGCAAAATGCAGATCAAAATCAAAATGAGTTGGCAATATCTTTTTTTTTCTAAAAAAGAAACAAAAAAGAAGTTTTCAGTTATCTTATGTGAAATGGAAAAAGTGCAACACATCTAGGAAATATAGCTTGCTGTTAATTTAGCGTAGGAACAACAGGATTTACCAGTGGTCTACTGATCTTTTGTTTTCTTCAAACTTGCTTGATGCAAATATTCCTTGTTCTGGTTTCCCTGAAGAATTGAAGTTCCCTAGTTGCTAATGGTTTGTGTTTGGCAGATACTTTTTTTTCAAAAAAAAAGAGCCATAAATTAGAAGCAAAAGAATAAATAGACCATAAAATAAAAACTTATTTGGTAAAAAAAATAGCAAAAATGAGATGAATCTTTTGACAAAGTCAGGTGACAAATCAAATCTGACCTATAGACAACATAACCCGACGCCACTAATGCAACAGTATCAGATCTGACCCAGAGGACTTATCTGACCTAGGACCCGACATATCAAAGTAAAAAAAACAAAAAAACAAAACATGACTCAACCCAAACATAGTCCAACTCATTTAATGCCACTTTAAATGGATCAACTGAATAGACCGGTCACCCCAACCCGACCCATATTTTTCGAAAAATCAAATAGACTCAAAACCAATCAACCCGAAACCCAATATCAGTCCAAAGACCAAACTATTGATACCCATTGTAACCCGAGATGACTCATGACTTGATAATTCCTGAAAGTCAAACCCGCTCGAGTACCACTTCTGACAGCCACCATTAACCCAATAGAGCTTGATTTATGCATGAAAAACGATTAATAAGATTATTGATCTGTATCATAAACATTGTTAAAATCCAAACTTTTTAAACTCAAAGAACAAAAACACCATTATAAACTACTTTCATTTGTAATCTAAAATTCACTATGAACTACCACTAAGCTGCTAGCTCATTAGCTTCATTCCATGTCTCGTTGATTTTTAATTAAAGAATATTCAACTAATCCCTTAATCTTCCTTTTTACTATCAGAATCCTCTAGAGCAGACAACCTTTCAACAAGGGGAGGATGTGAGTAGTGATAGGCTGAGTACCATGGATCAGTGTTCATGGCAGACAAATTCTCTTCCTGCATTTAAACAAAAAGAAAAAATCAGCCAGATTAAAATGACTATCCACAAAGTTAAATACAAGGAAACAAAATAATTGATTTTATTTGTTCACCTGTAACTTCACAAGAGCTGCACGAAGTGGTTCTGAATATCCCAATTTCTTTGCAAAAGCATCAGCCTAGAAATATATTAAATGAGTAAGAAGTATGTTCCAAGATGCGACTTGATTGCATTAAAAAGGGTCAGTAAAAGAAAGAACCTGAAATTCAAACGCCCTACTGACAAGGTTCATACCAAAGCCAACAAGGTGCTGCAGTGGTATTATTGTGTGCTGCAGAATTGCAAAAGATATAGCATTAGTAATGTAATCCAATTCCATGATGCTTCAGTAATTAAGATCCATGTCATATTAATGTGACAAGTAATAGATCATAATAAAAAGAGAAAGATATACTTGAAATATAATCAGGCCGATAATCACAGGTTGTGTGTCAAAACCAAAGCTTTGGTAAAGATCCCTTGAGTTCCTCACAAGAGCATACCCTCCAAATTGCAGAAATGTAAGGATCTGCTCAAAAGAACGGAATTATAACACTATAACCAGCACTTACTAGGACTGATAAGAAGAGCGCAATCTCCTCAGTTTTATACCAATCATGTAGCTCAAATGCTTTAGTCTTCACCTGCTGTGGAGGAGTTCAGAAGAATTGAAACAATTATAAAAATATGGAGAAAATCATTACCTGGACAGCAATGAAGGAATACAATGTATGACTGAGCTTCCAGTGGCCAAGTTCATGGGCTATCACTGCTACTATCTCTTCTTCATTTGAACACTGCAATATCAACCCAGTACGATATCATAAGATATTCTATAAGCTTTAAAGTAAAACTTCTACATGCTATTATCAAAATAAAGAAGACAATTTATCAAAGGTAAAACAAGAGCGAAACGTCTGAAATGGAGATACTGCTATATATACCTGCTGAATTAATGTGTCATAGAGAACAATGCGTTTGTTCTTGAAAAATCCATACATATAAGCCTGTTAACAAATAAACACAAGTATCAGATCCAAAAAGCTGAAAAAGAAAAAAAATGGTCTGATAGGTACAATCTCACATTGCTATGGCTCGACCGAGTAGATCCATCCACTACAAACAGCTTTTTTAGAGGGAACTTGAGAGAGGCCGCAAGATTCTCTATCTTATGCCTAAGCTCTCCATTAGGAAGCTTGATTGTCATGAAAAATATACATAATTAAGTACATACTTGGAATGCATTTCTAAAAGAGAGTGCAAGAAATTGACTTACAGGAGTGAATTTGTTAAAAAGAGGAGCAATTAGTACGGGATATAATGTCATCATCACAATTGCGAGCACAAACATAAAGCCCCAGAGGTAGATTGCCAAGTATGGCCCCCCTATCTGGTGAAATTTTAAAATCAAACAACAAAGTAAGAAAACCTAAACTGTGGTCATCAAACAAGCATCGATGTATGAAAAAACATACCTGAACAATGTAAATGACGGCAGCAACTATAGGCGGGCCCAGCAAGATGGAGAGAAAAATTCCTTTGATCATATCTCTAATGAAAAGCCATATGGTTTGCTACAAAAAGGAATGCAAGATATATCATGAGGTAACTATCATCATAATAAGTCGAGAACACAGATAAAAGAAAGTATGATGAATGTAGTAACTGACCTTGTTAAATCCATGGCGTGCCTCAATTACAAAAGTAGAATAAAAGGAAAATGGCAAATCTGTAATCTATCAAATGCAGCAAGTTAGGCACATCCAATGTCAAATATTACAACAAGAATAATTGACATAACAAGTTAGAGAAGTAAGAATTTCAATTTCTGGGAGCCATCTTATACAGTCCCTGAAGGATTACATAAACCACCCATATTACTCGTGGGCTTCACATTTAGTACTAGCCTCATTTTGGAGCTTAATATTTTTGCAGCTCATGCTTTAGTCAGACATGACATATTTCTTCTTCCTAATTAAGTTCTACATCAGATTGTTCCAACAAGAAGTACACTGTACACTCAATCTTTAATGGTGCATAAATAAACTTCTTCAAATATATAAACCAACTACAAAATGGGTTATCACATCGAAGATATGAAACTATGTACCTGTGACCAAATCATGACACCAGCCAAGAAGGAAAGAGTATGTATTATTTCATTCTCAGGATTCAGGCCTATACGCATCACAAACCCTCCAGATTTCTGCACAACAAACAAATTAGATAACTAAACTTTCAATGAGAAGAAGCGAGAAAGAGTGTATATTTACGTCAATATATTACCATCCAAAACCAAGGTAGAATCCCGTAGTACAATATTGCAGTATCCATCAATATGGTTACAGCTTCACGGACAAAATGGAAGTTACTGAAAAGTTCAAAAGATAACACATGGCAAACTGAATCTTAAGCTAAGGCCAAGAACTTTTCAGAAATATGAATAATAATGTTCCAATATATACCTTTTGTCAAGACTATAAGACCGTGATTTCTCAAATTTTTCTTGACTAACAACTCCTTCAAGGGGACGAGGTAATTTCGGCAACTTAAGCGCATGATGTTGTCTTATATCCAAATATGTCTCAACAATGTACATTAGGATCATAAACCCTGCAAAAAGATATTAATTCAAAACAGCATAAAACAAGAACTCAAATGAGCTTTACCAGACCCTAGCTAATATCCAAACTCAAATGAGACCAAGCTTGTACCAAATTATCTGAAAGGATTTGAAGTTTAGCCATCACTCCATTATTTCTTTCTTCTGACATGAAAGACTGGACGAAGCTTAAAGGCAGCTAGATCCATTTTAACTCTAATCATGGGGAATTGCCAAATTTCGGACACATCTAAATCACCCAAGTACATTATTCCAGCCAGTAGATTACTGGAAGAGGAAATCGCGTAATAGAGATAAACAATCGAACATACCTAAAACCAATTCCAGGTAAGGTAGAGCCATTTCACACAAGCTTCGAGAGTTCAGCGGCGGCGGAGAGCGTTGCTACTCTCCGAGGTGCAAAACAGCAATACAGAGAAGAACTATTAGAGAGAGAGAGAGAGAGAGAGAGGCACAAAGATGAAACGAAAAAGGGTCGACGCTGGGGATGAAACGAGAAAGGCGTAGTACTGGATTAAAGAACTCAGATCAAGCGATTAAAATATGTTATTACTAAATAGATGCGAATAAATTTTCGTTCCGATCGGACCAATTTCAGAATTTCTTGCTTGATTCGCTTGCGTGAGTTGTCGCCGCTTTAGAAATGCAAATATGTGGAGAGCAGGATGCGCATCGAATTTATTGTACTCGCAGTTTTATTTTTAGATCGTATTCAATGAATTTTTTTGTTAGACGATTAGATTTTGCAAATTCAATGAATTTTTATTTGCTAATTATTATGAAAAAATATACGTAACAACAAGTTATAATAAAAATATAATTAATTTTTTTTAAATACTATAATTAATTATAATAGATGAATGTTTTAATTTTATAGAAAATTCCATTATCTTTTCAGAAAATTAACATAGACTACCCAGAGTTAAGTTTAGTAAACTTTTCTGACACAATCCTTGTCCAAATTTTAATTACAAGACAAAATCAAATTATCGAATTAAGAAAATTCAATTAGATAAAAAAAATGATAGAAAAGAAATAAAAGATAAAAAAAAAATGATACTATAAATAAACTAAATGAGTTTGAAATTCTGACAGAACAAAGAGAATTCACAGAAATAGAATTAGATAATTATGCTACAGTACAAAATGATTTATATATATTACATAATCTAGAAGCTACATATTGGCATCAAAGAGCTAAAGAAAAATGGATGAAGAAGGGTGATGCTAACACTAAATATTTTCATAGGATTGCTACTTATCAAAAACAAAGAAACATAATTACATCACTTTTTATTGAAGACAAAGAAATAAAGGATGAGGATATAATGTCTAAATATATATATCAACACTATAAATGTTTACTAGGAAGAAAAGAGGATTTATGGGCAGAACTTGATCATACAGTTTGGAAATCACATGAAAAAGTCACTGATATTGAAAATGAAGAACTTATTAAACCATTTACAATGGAGGAGATTCATCAAGCAGTGATGAATATGGATCCAAAGAAAGCACCTGGTCCAGATGGTTTCTCAATAGGCTTCTATCAAAAATGTTGGGAAATAATAAAAAATGATTTATATACTATGTTTATAGATTTTCACCACAACAAATTGGATCTATCCAAATTAAATAGAGCTGTAATAATACTAGCACCTAAAATAAAAGAAGCATGCCAATTAACTGATTACAGGCCAATTAGTCTGATAAATTGTAGTTTTAAAATATTTACCAAGGTGTTAGCAAATAGAATAAGTCAAGTGTTGCAAAGAATAATTAGTCATAATCAAAGTGCATTTTTGAAAGGGAGAAATATACTAGAAAGTATAGTATCAGCTCATGAGATTTTACATAATGTGCATAAAACAAAAGAAAAGGGTATAATGGTAAAAATTGATTTTAAAAAAGCATTTGATAATATTAGTTGGGATTACTTATTCCAAATTATGAAAGATAGAGGATTTAGTGATCAATGGATATTTTGGATTAAACAAACATTATCTAAAGGGCACAGTGCAGTTATGCTTAATGGTAAAATAGGATCATATTTCGAATGTAAAAAGGGGTTGAGACAAGAGAATCCTATTTCAACTTATTTATTTATCCTTGCAGCAGATAGTTTAACTAAACTAATAAACAAGGGTATAGAACACCAACACTTTAAAGGGTTAGGACCAGTTATAGATAATAATAAAATAATGCATCTCCAATATGTTGATGATACTTTAATTTTCATTCAAGCTAATGCAAATATGATACAAAATTTAAAATGGTTACTAAAAACTTTTGAGGGTTTAACTGGTTTAAAAATAAACTACAATAAAACAAAAGTTATTCCATTAAATATTGAAAATCATGAGGTTAAATATTATGCAAATATACTTGGTTGTAGAATAGGAAAGCTTCCTATCAAATACTTGGGGCAGTCTCTGCATTGGAAAAAACCTAATACACAAGATTGGCAAAAATTGATAGACAAAATATCAAACAAATTATCATCATGGAGAGGGAAAATGTTATCACTAGGGGGAAATTAATTTTAATAAATTCTGTACTTTCATCTATACCTCTCTATTACATATCTATTTATAGAATGCCAAAATGGGTAGAAAAAAGAATTGATAAAATTAGAAGAAATTTCATGTGGTCAGGGGAGGGAATTACAAATAGGAAGAAAAAGCTAAGCCTAGTTAGATGGGACAAACTCTGTAGAAAAAAGAATTAGGAGGTTGGGGTATTTTACAATTATCACAAATGAATATAGCATTAATTTGCAAATGGGCATGGTTGTTCCTGTTCCAACCTCACAATAATTTATGGAAAAAAATAATCATTGCTAAATACAATAAGTTTAGTAACAATGCTTCATATTTCTGGATAGGTGTTAGTATATATGCAAATTTTGTGCGAATAAATAACAAAAGGATAGTTGGTAATGGGAATAGTGTAGATTTCTGGCATGATATTTGGTATGGAAATTGTGCATTAAAAATTCAATTTCCTTTAGTTTTTCACAAGACAAAAGTTGAACACAACACATTGGATAAAGTTTGGAATAAAGGAACAATACAATTAAATTTAACAAGAGGTTGTAATCAGGAAATGAGAACTCAAAAAAATTGTATACACATAATTTTACAGAATATACATTTTTCAGAAAATAGGGATTCATCTATTTGGCAGTTAGAAAGTAATGGTATTTATTCCGTAAATTCAATGTACACATTTTTGAACTCAGGAGGTATCACAATAAACATAAAAAAATCAATATGGAGTCTCAATACTCCTTTAAAATTCAAGTTATTTCTTTGGCTGGTTTTAAATAATAGGATTTTAACAAAGGATAACTTAGCAAAAAGAAATATAAATGTACATCCCCAGTGTGTGTTATGTAAAACTGATATTGAAACTGTCAATCATTTATTTTTACAATGTAATTATAGTCAACGAGTATGGAAAATGGTTAAATATAATGAGGTAGATGGAATGACAATAAACATGAGCTCTATTCAGGAAATATGGAATCAAATATTAGATATGAAAACTGAAGATATGCAAAAATGGGGAAATATTTTAGCTGCATTTGTATGGTCAATTTGGATTGAAAGAAATGAAATAATTTTTCAAAATAAAAATTTAAAAACAGAAGGGACATTATATGGGATAATTAGGCATTTATATAAATACTGGACAGGTGGTGCCTATAGGGTGCACCTTAGGCAGCAACCATCTAGTGCATATACTCTTCCTCAGCAAGAAATTGAAGTGGTGCATAATGGAGATAGTAGCAACAATCAAGAGGATGAGGACTTGCTTGACTAGAGGAGAACATCTACCAAAAGAAGAGGAATTGACAAATGGCTATGCTGATACTTCAAATAAAAGATGCAATGTTTTTAGTAGTAATGTGTGCTTATATTGTCACATATGGAGTAGACTAGTTTGTAAATATTTTAGAATTTTTGTTCTTTTTTTTGCTATTATGATGGCACCGGTACAATTCTCTTGTACCACAACTGTCATAGACTATTTTGTATTGTTGCTTTCATCTTTTAATGGGAAACCGGCTCTCTAATTTGGGGATGCTTTTATCCAAAAAAGAAAAAGAAAATTCAATTAGCAAGGCTACCATATTTCAGAAAGCATCAATTGAACGGTATTTCATCTCAATATCTTCAATTTTAAAGTTTAAACGATCGATTCAAATCGATGAACATGATATTCATATTAAAATTTCTTTGAAGATCAAATTTTACATTTTGTAAAATTCTTTATTATTTTTAAGAGAGGTGGAAAATTATTTATATTGGATGGTGTAGAAACCGTCAGATGCGGGTGAGTCGAGATCACGGCCTCAGATTTTTCGGACCGAGTTGAAGCGGTTCTTATTTTTTTCAAAATACTAAATATACCTACTTAATTCCGATCACAAAAGAGGATACAAATACAATGCTCGGTTAAAATTTTGTTACAAAAATGGGGGCAAGTATCGGGCTCTCGGCCCACTACGTAAATGAAGCCCATAAAAATTTCCGTTTTCACGGACCACAAGTTAAAGCCCATTAGGCAGGCCATTGTCAATTTGTCATCTACCCCCTCAATGTCTTCCGTTTTTCTTGGCAAACATCAATTTCCTCTTGTTTTCCACTTTTCCTGGCAGATATCAAATGTCGTTTCTTTTTCTTAGCAGATATCGAGTCAAATATTTAGGAAGTCAAGAAACATGAGCGAAAAAGAAATCTCTTTTGAATTTGACGGAGAAATAAACATAACATTTGCCATTTGGTCTGTATTGGCATGCATGTTGAAAATTTTAGTTTTGATTATTTAACTTTCCTAACTAGATACAAAACGTTTCCTATTTTCAGTAGTCTGATACTCTGATGATTAGTGTCTGCTTCCCTGCAAACAATACTGCACCGTTGAGAGGCAAGACATGTTGTTATTCCTGTTCACCATGAATGAGCTCGAACTATAATTTAAGAATCCATGTTGGCACAGTTATGACATGTCTAGAATTTAGAAGAAAATTATTTATGCGGAAATAAGTTTAGAACATCATGCAAGAAATTAAAAAAATCTTAAATTCTTTTATTGATCTCCATCAAATTTTAAGACTCGAATATATTTGTTAGCTCCTTGAGACTGTAATCAACTACCTAAATCCTTTCAGAGTAAATAACACTATGTATATACTTGACTAGACTTATATTCAAAATTCTTCTCAAATACAGGATCCTAATCTAATGAAGCAATATAAGATTGACCAACTTAATTAAGAAACTAGTTTTAATGACGTAATTTGACATACTGTCCGCTCAAATAATGCATGCGAGTCATTTGACATTCAATCAGAGAGTATTGAATACTTTTTGTGAAAAATAAGAATCGTTTTTTGAATAAGAACAAATTTGATTTCTGAATAATTTGTTTTCTGTGAGTTTTCCTCACTTGTTATTTTTCCTTTGATTTCTTGCTTGATTTATACACTGTGTTTTTTTTACCGTTGCACAGTAATGCATAGTACACTTTCCTACTGTTATACAGTACTTTTTCCTTTTTCTATTTTTTCCTATTTTACATTTTAGTCCTTCAAAACTTGCTATTTTCAACACTCTCTCTCAAGTTTGGTTGTAAATATCTAATAATCCAAGTTTGCTAACTAAGTTTTTAAATGCTTTAGAAGTTAATCCCTTTGTGAAGATGTATGCTAATTGGTCCTCGCTTTTTACGTATGGTGTTTCAATCTCTTTAGACTGCACCTTTTCTCTTACGAAATGACAGTCCACTTCTATGTGCTTTGTCCTTTCGTGGTATACACTATTTGAAGCAATGCGTCTTGCTGCGTTATTGTCACAAAACATCTTCATAGGTTCTTGAAGATTTAAGGATACATGATTGATAAAATCATCCCTTGCCAAACAAAACCGCATACAGAAATGATAAGGATACATGATTGATAAGAAGATTTAACAATTTAAACTGTAAATTCATATTTTTCTTGGATACGGTATCTTGTAGCTAAGGTCATTTTCAACTTTAAATTTGACTAACTACACAAGAAAAACACGTAATGTAAGTAAATTCTAAGAAATAACTTACAATTCTTGTTTAATACCCTAGTAACAGAAAAGAGTAAGTTTACACTTTACACATGGTGTCTAAAATCTGACATGATACGATTATAAGACGATGTGTGTTTGCTGGACAGGGAAGGATAGGTTAAAGAAAGGCATAAGGCATACTTCGAGGCAATGAATGAAAGCGGGTGACAAGAAGGGTATTTTTGTCATTATTTTTAGTTAAAGATAATATATGAGTTTTTTTTATCAAAAATTTATAATTAGTCTTATAACTTAATTTGATGGGCAAATAAGAAACAAATACAAGAGTTGAAGGATATATGAAGAATAGCAAAGAGCAGAGGGATAAATAAGCAATTGAGTAAGAGTTGAAGGGTATAGAAAAAATTACTAATTGCTCTATGGACCGGAAAGAATATGTTTGCAAAATCATATAAATTGTTTATGTGCTTTTAAACGGTATAAATGAGAACTGAGCATTGCTGCGAAATAAAGAATTAGAAATTGATAAATGATATACCAGACCAAGTATATACGTAAATTGAGATTTACCGAAATGATACGAAATGTATAAATGAGATTTATCACTTTCAAGGAAACGTGAAAGAGCGTGATGTCAAAGATAGATTTGTGAAAGAACTCACGGTAATCTTTCTGGCAGACGGTTTTTCACGTATCCGTAAGAGTGTCTTACAGTTAGTTCAAAGAACTAACTGCTTAACAAACGTATGCTTATGAAAGAGATTTTGATGTCAAAGATAAACTAGAGGTGGATATCTTCGGTCATTTATCTGACATACCTTTTTAGTGAAACTTGCACCGTTAAGCATGTGAAAGAGGTTCTGATGCCAAAGATAAACTGGAGGTGGATCCCCTCGGTCGTTTATCTGACATACATTTTTAGAATGCTTGCATTTTTGTTTTAATAAAAACAAACCCACACGAATTAAGTAGTATGTCCTTCCTACTCTATCCTTCTCACACTATTGTTCATCGGTTGACGGTTCTCTACTCAGTAGGCGTCGTCTTTACCTTTGGTGGTAAAGGATTATGTAAGACATAACGAACCAAGTAGAGTGAAGTTACTTACTAATGATTTCCAAAAATATTTTGGGCTTGGGGCAAAGTCTTCGTTAAAAACATACGATGTTTTAACGAAACCAAGAATCACAAAGAGTTGTGATTAACAAGATAGCTTACCTAAGATAACTAATAACCGGGTTATGAGTAACAGCTGACTTATATATTAGTGAAAATAGGGATCTTGGTCCTACTGCAAAAGCGAATAGAACAAGTTTGCAGTGAGAGTTTTATTATTTGAATAGAACATAACATGAACAAAGCTAAAATCTTTACTTTTAACGTTGTAGAAATATGACTAAAGAATCGTCTATTGTATTAAGGCGAGAGAAAAAAGAATATGTCTTAAACTCACCAGTCCTTGTTGAGCCTAAGGATGGAAAAGCAGATGATGACATGAAGAAGAGTTCTTCTGTCCTCATGACCCGAGCTGGTGAGAGGAAGATAAAAAGGGCCCCAAAGAAAGTGGCTTCTAAGTACAATGGCAAAAGGAAAAAGATTGCTAAACCCAATCCTCCTAAGGTAAAGGTTTCTGTTGCCTCTGACTGCGATTACTGTAAAGTAACGAGTCATTGGAAAAGGAACTGTCCAAAGTATCTGGTGGACTTAAACTCTAGAAATAGTTCCAAACCTTCATTCTCAGATATGTTTGTCGTTGAAGTTAATGTTACTTCCTCTATTAATGATTGGGTATTAGATACTGGATCATGTGCTTATATTTGTTCGAATATGCGGGCACTAAAGAATAGGAGGAAGTTACGTAACAAGGAAGTACAACTCCAAGATGGAAACGGAGCAAAGGTTGCAGCCGTAACAATTGGAAATATAGAGTTGTATTTTCCTAGCGGGCTTGTATTGGAACTAGAAAATGTTTATTTTGTTCCTAGCATTTTCAAGAACATCATTTCGGTCTCATGTTTAGAGACGAATGGGTTCTCTTTTATTATAAAGAACAATAGTTGTTCAATATATAAAGGAGAATTATATTATGGATCCTCTTGTATGATAAATGGTCTGTATATATTGGAAATGAAAAAACCCGTGTTCAACATAACTAACAAACAACTCAAAACGTATCATGAAAGCACGACTTACATGTGGCATTGTCACCTTGGTCATATAAACGAGAAACGCAGCAAGAAGTTGCATAAATATGGACTTCTTGGAAATTTTGATCTTGAATCAATTAACACGTGCGAATCTTGTTTACGTGGAAAAATGACCAAAGCGCCTTTCTCCAAAAAGAGCGAAAGGGCAAGTAACTTACTAGGACTCGTACATACTGATGTATGCGGACCTATGAGTACTTGTACAAAAAATGGTTATTCTTACTTTATCACATTTACTGATGATTACAGTAGATACGGTTATGTCTACTTGATGAGACATAAGTCCGAATCCTTTGAAAAGTTCAAGGAATTCAAGGCTGAAGTAGAAAATCAATTAAACAAGAGTATTAAGGTCTTACGATCTGATCGTGGAGGCGAATACTTGAGTCATGAGTTTATAACATACTTAAAAGAATGTGGAATAGTTTCACAACTCACGCCTCCGGGGACACCACAATGGAATGGTGTTTCTGAGAGACGAAATCGAACCCTGCTAGACATGGTCCGATCTATGATGAGTAATGCCACTCTTCCAAAATCTTTTTGGGGATACGCACCAGAAACTGATGCACGAACAATAAATATGGTTCCGTCTAAGTCAGTAGAAAAGACTCCATACGAGCTATGGTTTGGGAAAACCCCAAATATGTCTTATCTTAAAATATGAGGTTGCGAAGTATTTGTCAAACGTCCGACGTCTGGCAAACTTGATCCCAAGTCTGACAAATGCCTTTTCGTAGGATATCCTAAGGAAACGAAAGGATATTACTTCTATCACCAAGCCAAGAACAAAATAATTGTTGCTCATATTGGTGTATTTTTGGAGAAACAGTTTCTCGCAAAATGAAGTAGTGGAAGTAATGTAATACTTGAAGGAAGAAATTTGAGATACATCACATTGTATAGCATCTGAACTAGATTAGATTAACCCACCACTTGATACTTCGGTTGAAGAGCATCTGGAAGAATCAAATCCACAAGTAGTTGTGGAGGAGGTTCTAGTCCCGAGCTAAAGTACTTCAACGCAAGTTGAAGTAGAACCAAATCCGCAAATAGTTGCAGATCAAGTTCAACAAACCGAAGGTCAAGTGCTACGAGGTCTCAGTATATGATACTGAAGATCCTATGACCTATGCAGAAGCAATAGATAGGTCCGACTCTGATAAATAGCTAGAAGCCATGGAATCCGAAATACAGTCCATGTATGACAACACATAGGAGATTGGCTGTGAGACTTTCTTTGGATCTATGAGATTTTTAGAAAATTAGAGATTCGTGTAACTAGAGCCTACGATGATTGGCTTCTAGCTTAAGTGAGATATTGTTAGTTTGTAATAATCTAGAAGTCAATAATACGATAAATTATCATAAAGCTTTGTTTATGAATTGAGTGATTAATAAATTGTCATTTTGTTATCTTGGGTATTATTGAATTTATAAATCATTCATTTATCTGACTAGAGTCAATAACTGAAATTTTGAAACTTCATAATACATATGATATATACTCTTAAAAGTTTCTAACCAAGGTAATTAGCAGAAACACTAACTTACCGTTACAAGGTTAGAATGTGGATTAAAAGATGATTAAGTTTTACAAACCATAGACATGAGATGTCGTTTTAATCACATGAATACATGTTACAAGAATATGGTATTTGACAGACCTTGAATGAAACATTAAATTGAATTGTGTACGTGTCATTAATGTGTTCATTCAGTGTTAAGTTCTAAAGTATGAGGTATTCATCTTTCCTACTAAGAGATGTGTATGTGTGATTGTTATCTAACGATGTCGGTAAAACACAGTCATAACGGTAGCTTTTCGGTATACATAGCTTAGTTGAGGTAGTGATGATTTACTGAAAGTACTATTGTCCCGCTTATCTTGATACGAGTTACAGTATCACTGGGCCCCTTGATAGAGTAAGATTATTTGCATGCGGTATAATTACAAGAGTAATTATATTTGATAAGTCTGCTCAAGATCGAGAAAATATTAAGTTTGCAAGGATGACACACACCTGCCTTGAAACTAATCTGATACTGTGAGACGAAAGAATTAACACGACTAAAATGTTTAGTGGATCGTGATATTGCATAAGTACAACATCGTATGTGTAATTGGATAGTCATAGTGCAGATGTCAGATGCCTCCTATGATTATAGAAATTAAAATGGTTTTAATGCTATTTACCAACATAACACAGATCCTATTAGGTCACACCGTATAGGAGCTAATCAGAGAATCTTAATGATTAATTATAAATATAGTACAATTAATATTAAGATGATTATAATTAATTATATGTGATATGATTAAATTATATACGTCATATAAAATGACAAGCTAAAACAAACGGTTGAATTTATAGACGTATACGATACGTTGTATAAAATCATACCGCAACCAAACCAATACCAAATCCTGAGAAATATAATTGTTGAGAACAATTATATGTTTATGTATATTTATATATATTTAATTTAGATTTTAATTATTGATTATGGTTTTGAATTTGGGATGAAAGTCATTATCAAATTAAAACCTTAATTAAAAATTAATTAAATCTTAATTAAAAATAAATAAATAATGAAAAAGAGGTCGGCACATTAATTCAACATGCCGACATGGAAGAATAAAATGTGGCAAAGTCACATTTCTTTTGGTGCTTGCCGACATGCCTAAGGGCATTTTAGTAATTTTACTATTTCAAGGGTATTTTGGTAATTGGCCACCTCCTCATTTTTCTATAAATAGAGGGGTAAGGGGAGAGAGAAAAGAACAAAAATTGACTCGTATTCGTTAATTTGGAATCATATCGATAAATATACTTCTCTCATCTCGTATACGGTGTTTACGGGATTCAGAAAATAATATTTTTGTGATAGAGCGGTATTCCATATTTTGGATAATTGCGATTCACGAAGATATTTTATTTAGTCTGTATCTCGGTGAATAGTGTTTTTGCGGGATACCGCGGCTTTCGGTATTTCTGGCAGAAGAAGAAGCCGCTCTCTGGTCGTCCTGTGGACATCTGGTAGAGGTATCAGAGGTCTGATACTCTGGTCGTCCTTCCGAGTCTTCTGCGGTCCAATTCGAATTTGGATCAAGGTATTAATGTTAAATTAATCTATTTAATTTGTAAGTAGATTAAAGTTTTAGAATTCAGTTAAGGAGTAGATCTGTTTAGGGATTAAGTAGTGTTTTGATGTTAGGGATAAACGGAAGGTGGACACCCTCTGTGGTTTATCCGACATACCCCGCTTAATTCTCGGCTTAAGTCAGACGTAAAATTTTTGTTTTACGGTCTTTCCCCTGCTTAGGCCAATTGACGGATTTTGAATTGTTCGTAACCCAACATGTATGTCTTCTTCCCTCGCATTGTCCTCTTGTAGACTGAATGAGTCATCTCCCTGATCCATCAGCATTTGAATCCGCACTTTACACTGATGGCTAGGTAAGTATTTTTCCTCACACTTTAAACATAACCCCAAGCTCTTCTTTGGTCCATTATGAGTTTATGACTGCTTTAGAAGTTGATGAGGTAGCTGAACCCCTAGTATATGCAGTTCTACCTTTGTCTGAAAGTGATCTGGTATAATGAGGATAGGTCATGGGTGCAGGTCTTTGAGATAGTTTGAGTGTTTTTATCAGAGTATCAACTGCAACCTCCATATGTAATGAATAGTCAAAGACATTCTCAAGAGTACACAATTTGGCAGTCTTGACAAAATGTTTGAGTTAATCCTTTAAACCATCAATGAAGGACATACGTTATCGATCCCTTCTTTTACCATATGGGCCCCACTAACAGAGACAGAGTCATTAATTTCATGACTCAGAGCTTCCATATATATGACCCAGCAACGACTCATTTTTTTTTTATTCATTATTCGTAGGCTTACAACACACACTCACAAACAAAGCAGAAAATAAACTTGAAAATTTTCTCGTAAAATAACCCCTTTTTGAGAAAACACCTAGGGGCATCTCATTAGAGAGATGCAGTCTGTATGATTAAATCGAACTGTTGGTATCGGAAATGGGATATCGTTTCCCCTCGATCATGATTCGTGCAATCCTAGGTGACGCAAAGTCTCACAGCCGACTCCTCTTATAGACTTATACACCAAGTTGTAATCTGTCTCCTCTCAGTCTCTCTTCAACGAATTAACTTTCCAGTGCAACGAATAATCCAAGGAACAAACCTTATATGGCTGCCACTAAGCAAATAAGGTGCGCGCACTTAGCATTCAATGAAGACTAATTTCTGCTCAGCATGTGCTCTACGCAAGTGTTTAAACCTATAAATACCCCCCTAGGCTGCTTGCAATTGCATATGCATATGCTCATACAAGGTTTGAACTTTGAACACCTTCAATACCTACCCAATTAAGCATATATAGAAGCAATTTGTCACTGAATTGATCGAGCGTATATGGGTTCCCAGTCACTGGAAGGAAACAATAACAACCAGCTTCTCTCTCGCATTGCAACCAGTGATGGTCACGGCGAGAACTCCTCGTACTTTGACGGGTGGAAGGCTTATGACAGCAATCCGTTCCATCCTGTTAGTAATCCAGGGGGTGTGATCCAAATGGGTCTCGCTGAGAACCTGGTATGTTGCTTTCCCCACACCATAGTTCAACTAGTTTCCATCTACAGGAAATTTGTCAATTAGCTATATATTACTTATTTGTGCTAACATTTTAACCTTATAATTTTTGCTTTCTACAGCTATGCTTGGATTTGATTAAAGAATGGATTAAGGAGCATCCAAAAGCCTCCATTTGCACAGAGGAAGGTCTTACTGATTTTGAAGCCGTTGCAAATTTCCAAGATTATCACGGCTTACCAACCTTTAGACAGGTACATATAAAACCGAAAACTTTCTATATCTTTGCAATAAACCTTAGGAAAGAATCAGGCCCCAGGTGACATGAGCATCCAAAAAGAGGGTTCTGTTACCTATTTATTAAGTATCGATAGACGATAGTGCATTAGGATTTAGGTGTGAACTTTAAGAAAATAAATAAATAATAATGATTGTTCATAATGGAATAAGAAGTCAACAGATGTAACGTGCATGAATGTAACCCATATGGATAGTGATCTGATATGTCTAATACAGGCTCTAGCCAAGTTTATGGGGAAAGCAAGAGGTGGAAGGGTCAAATTCAATCCCGATCGAATTGTGATGAGTGGCGGCGGTACCGGCGCACAAGAAACACTCGCTTTCTGTCTTGCTGACCCTGGTGATGCCTGTCTTGTTCCAACACCATACTATCCAGCGTACGTATCATCACCACAATTAATGCCCATCAGTCTTCGATTTATGTAAAACTCTTAGTTGTCAACACAAAGCTAGTCAATGTTATTATCCACAAAGGTTTTCTTTTCTTTTGAGATAAAAATGAAAGTCAAGCTATCAAAGTGAAATGACCTAAGATCCTCCATGCGAGCTTAGAACTCAAGACCTTTCAAACGGAGGTCATTGCCCTTAGCCTGGCTAAGGGCCGGCTGGTTCTCTATCCACAAAGGTTTTCATCAGAAAACTGTGGAAAAGTTCAGATTATGGTAACGCAATAAGAAATAGCATGCAAGCAAGCTCCCGTTCATTATATATGGTCAACAACATACCAGCTTTATATTTAAGTTAGCTTATTACAATTAGTATGTATGTGGTTTATCAATTAAAAAGGAAGAAACAGTTTCATCTTTGTCCATTCTTATGTTGGACAATTTTAATTGCTGTTTACCATGAGTTCAATATCGATCTATTAGGACGCAATAAGGAACTTTGTCTTTCTTGGTCAAATATTAGACTTTTCCTCAATAAATATCTTTCCAGCCCTAACTAATTATACAATTTTATACTATATTTCTTATTCAGATTTGATAGAGACTTTTGCTGGAGAACGGGTGTCAAACTCTTACCAATCAACTGTTACAGTTCTGACAAATTCAAACTCACCAAAGCCGCACTCGACTTGGCTTATGAGAATGCCCGAAGAGAGAACGTAAAAGTTAAAGGTGTGCTCATGACCAACCCTTCTAATCCACTCGGCACAACCATGGACCGAAATACTTTTAAAACCCTTCTTTCATTCATTAATCAGAAGAGGATTCATCTAATCTGTGATGAGATATTCTCTGGAAGTGTTTTCAACCAAACTGAATTCCTTAGTGTTTGCGAGTTGCTTGAGGAAGACCCAACCTATGATAAGAGTCTAATCCACATTGCATATAGCCTCTCGAAGGATATGGGACTTCCAGGATTCCGAGTCGGCATCATCTACTCGTATAATGATACGGTAGTGAGATGTGCTCGACGAATGTCTAGTTTTGGACTTGTGTCATCACAAACACAACACTTGTTAGCGCACATGCTAAATGATGATGTTTTCACCTCCAAATACCTGGCCGAAAACAAGAGAAGGTTGCACAACAGACATGAGGAGTTCACGTCGGGTCTAGAGAAATTTGGTATCAAGTGCTTACCGAGCACTGCAGGGTTATTTGTCTGGATGGACCTGAGACAATTTCTGGAGGAGGATACCAAAAACGGAGAGCTCGAATTGTGGCGTGCCATTATAGGTGATGTCAAATTGAATGTTTCCCCTGGATCATCATTTCATTGCACAGAACCAGGGTGGTTTCGGGTGTGCTTCGCAAATATGGATGATGCGACCATGTATATTGCTCTGAAAAGAATTGGAGACTTTGCTGATAAGCTCAAGGAGGACACCATACAACTGCAAAAGAAGAAGATATTTAATAAAAAACTGAGGTTGAGTTTTTGCCGGTTAAATGATGGGATCGTCCAACAACATGTGATGTCCCCCCAATTATTGTCCCCACGATCCCCTCTAGTTAAAGCTTCTTACTGAGATTTATAATTAGGAGATCTACTTAGTGATGTTCATTTTTTGGTTCTTCTGTACTTGGTTATCTATTCTTTCATTCATCTATACAATTTTATAGATAAAATAAAAAGACTAAATATTCAAGGTGGAATCCATGGAAGGAATTCACATCCAGTGGGGTACCCAAACTAGAAATAGGCAGCAACCCCCCACCCCCATGCAGTTCATTTTTCCTCTGCCGCACGGTACCGTACAGTGCTGGTCAGTACCGTGCTGTGTATTTTTCGGCTGCCCAATTCCCTGGAACAACTGTCCGCTACAGAAGACATGGACTTCCATCGAAGACACAAGTGAAAGAGAGATTTATACCATCTGTTGGATATGTTGGAGTGGATACATCAAGTTCCAGCCATATGTTCAAGTTCTAGAAAGGAAGATTTTAAATGTAAATAAGAATTTAAGGGACGAGACAATTGTTTCATTAGATTTTTTTAATTAGGTTGGCAATTCATGTTAACGTGCCATTTGATTCTTTTCAATAAGATAGCTAATTGCAACAAACTAAAGTTTAGTGACCAACTTACTGTAGAACAAAGTTGAGTAACATCTGACGAAAATTGTCAAAATTTAGTAAAATTGGAAGAAAATTTTGATAGCTTCTTTCATAACAGGTTCGATTTGGTGTGAAAGCTTAGGGACTGGAACATCTATTTTGGGCCACTATTCATTGAAGCTCTTAGTCCCAACAACTTCTTTCTAAACCTCTAGTTCCTAGAATCAGTTGTTTTCAAGTCATTTTTTAAGCAATAGAAACAAACTCTAAAGTAGGAGTACTGTCAGTAGATACAATTAATGACCTAAGCTTTACACCATTCACCCATATAGAGCATAACTAAGAAGCAAGCAGTTTGAAACGGTGCCTGTTTCGTTATATCGCTCTGCGGTACCGGGAAAATCCATCCAAGTCTCTGATCAGCAACTCAAACCAGCTCAATAGTGTGCACTAGTTCAGCATGATAAATGTTCGACTGAACTCTTTACCATCAAATACCAGTAGGAATGACCAATCTTTACAGTCAAATTGCAGATAATAAATAAGTAAAGTTGAGCTTAATTGAGACTCAATTATTAAGTCAATCAAATTTAGGTTAATTTTTTGGCTTTAATTGAATAGAAAAAGAAAACTGAGACTTAGTGTTATGGTTAACAGAGCTAGCTAAATAGCATAAACTATTAAGCAAACCACAGAAGTTTAAAAAAGATTTCGATTTGTTTGCTTTATAAAAGTATCACAACTTGACGGATTGATTTATACTATGGAGTGACGTATGAACTATATTAACCATAAACAGTTCAATAGATATCGAAAAAAAATATGTTAGACCTTGCTATATGTAGAGAAGTTCCATGAAATCCAGTTCGACGGAGCATTCTGGTGGGGAGCAATAATACGACCACAGCAGATAGTAACAAACTAAAAATGGAGACGGAGAGAAGTGTGGGACTGAACGGAAGGTCTGATACCTACGTCTTTAGAAAAAGGAGGAGAAATCTCTGATTGTAAAGTGTGAACCGTGGTTAAAGCGTTAACCTGACTCGGCTCATAAGAGCATCTACATTGGTAATTGCTTAACAATTGCTTATGTTTATGTGTCAATTGTTTTGTAACTATTGGGTTGTATGGCTATTGCTTATTAAGCAATTATGAAAAAAAATTACTTATTTAGCAATTATAGCTATTTTTTTTTTTTGAAGATTAGTTGATCAAATGTTTAATTCTTATTGGTCAAGTGTTTAATTCTCAATTGTTTGCTTGATTGTACCAATGTAGAAATGAATTGCTTAATTTTTAAAATTTCTACAATTACTATTTAGCAATTAATTTCAATTGCTCTATTGGAGATGCTCTAAGTTATCACTTGGGCTGGATTTCAGGAACCGTACGGATTTTTTTGATAGTGCTACTGTACCAATGCATGCTGGTAGCTAAAATGAGTGGTGAAACATTATATTGGACATCAAGCAATATGCTCTTTCATTTTATTTGTAGCTATGTAAGTTACTTTTCTAAATTATTTCATTGAGCACCATGTTTCAATTTGAAGCTATGTAATTTGCTTTTTTTTTTATATTGCTTGAGATAATATCCTTTATTGGTTAGTTGAAGGCATATCTAATGCAGTTAGCTGGAACAAAGGGCAAATTAAGGGATTCATATGTTCATGGAATTACAAATCATCAATCCTATCTGGTTAACTATCATCTGGTTTGTCTCTATTTTTGTGTTCCTTGTGATGACATCTTTTGTTGGTTTACTTGAAGGCATATTATCTTATGCAATCAGCTGAAACAACAGTAACCGGAAATGCCATCGGATTCGGCTCTGCTTTCCTCTTCGCTTGTGTTTTTGGTATGTGGTTTTCTTGAATGTATTCTATTTACTGTCATCTGTAAGTAGGTTATAAAATCTATTCTTTTCATCTTTTGTGTAGGTATTCGGTTTTATAATACTAAAAAGTTGGTGCCATCTGGACTTCTCTTGGCTCTTTCTGTTGGTGCTTTAGCAGTGTTCTACTCTGCATGTATATGTTCAATATAAGATCTAACAGATCGATGTTTAGTGATGTAGATTTCAGTTGTAATAATTTTGGCGGCACATCAGATTCTGGTGCAAATTTTCGTCTGGAGCTGTATAAATTTTAGACCTGGTTTTTTCAAATCTTAGCATTAGACTCTGAATAAATGAGTTGAGATTGCTTTTGAAAAGTGTTTTTGCTTTTTATATCTTTTGTTTTGTCTGCTTGATAAATGTTTCTTCTTAAAAAAAACCTGTCTATAAACACATGGATCATATATTCATAATCTAAGTTTGGATAAATGGTCTGATCCATTTTTATATACTCTCTCTCTCTCTCTCTCTCTTCGCATTATAGGGTATCTGTGGCACAATAAAGAAATGCCAAAGGAATGTTCATGTATACTTGCTCTCCAATTTTGCAAGTATCTGATATTCTGATACCCAATAAATGAAAAGGAGATTAAGGGAAAAGAGAGAGTAACGGGAAATAAATAAAATCAGAGTTAATGAAAACGCCTAAAGTTACCATCATTATTCGAAGCGATTGTTTTATTTGAATACTTAGCAGATTTTTTTCACATTGGTCCTTTTTATGTTCCTCATTTTGAAACTAACGTGTTCATTAAATTGAAAAATGTTAGAATCCGTACCAAATTTTGAATACATACTTTCATAGCTTTTCAGTAGCAGTGGAATGAAATAAGGACGGATGAAATGTTAGAATTTTATATTTGTTATATATACACATGTAATTAAGGTGAATTAAAATATAACAGTTTACATTTCGAAATCTAAACTCGAATAAAAAAATAAGCACAACGAATACCAATAGACATGAATATTGGATCTCTTCTATGATGAAATATGATGAAATACAATTCTCTTTATAAAAAATAAAGAATCCACCAGATCCAAATTAAATAATAAATTCCTAATATGTTCAATTTAAAAATCATTATACAATTTACTTTTATATATTGGTCCCATCCGTATTGGGATGAACATAAGTTTGGTACAACAGGTTTCTTTTGGAATTAAGTGAAAGATAGTTATTATAAAATTATTTTCTATTTTATTTAACCTTTTTCATAACAATAATTTGAAGAGGTGCTTGCATAAGAGAGAAAATAATAAAAAATATTAGAAGATGAAATGTTTAAGTCATCTTTCGAAAAAACCACTCTTCTACCAAACTTTTGAAAGAAATTTATTGAATTTTTCATCACTTTCTTTCATTTAATTCTACTAATTCCAAATAACATGTAAGAAATTAAGTTATTACATTTGGTACATTTTCTTTTGAAATTCTTCTTTCGATTAATTCCAAAATAGCATGTGACACGAAATTCACTCTCAAAGAATTCGGCCATTTCCCCATGTTTGATTAGGAAATAAAGTTACGGCACAATTTCTCTGTAAAGTTTGTCATAATAAATTATTCTTGTTTGGTTAAATGGATGAAAAAATAAAAGAGAAGAAGATTCAGGTCATCATAATAAAATGTATAAATAATGCTAGCAAAGTCAATTAATAGTAATTCATGAAAATAATATTAATAATAAATTATTTTGTTGTTATTACAAGAATGTATTATAACAATAAATAATAATTAATATATTTGAAAATACTTATCAAAATAAATATATTTAAAGAAAATAGTTATTATAATAACAATAACCAGCCTTAATATAATTATTATCATTACATTATAATAATATTTGCTATTATCATTATTTCAAAAAATATTAATAATAAATAAAGATATTTCTAAAAGAAAACGTAAAAATAATAATAATATTATTTATTATTATAGTAATAAATGAAAAGGACATTAACTTATTAATTATAATTATAATACTGTTATAATATTATTTTTTTCAATTTTTGAAACCTATAACAAATAAACATTTCAAACACCCACTCGCTCTCTTTCAAAGGATCCCATCTTGATCGGAAGGGAATTCTCTGTCGTCGCAGCACTAACTGACGCTCATGATTTTCTGCGCTGTAGATTACGGACGGCTGAGATTTGATTCAGGAGTCTGATATTATAAAGTTTAGTTTGCACGAATCTCAATACAAATCAAAGACTGAGATTTACTGCGCAGCGCGCACAGTATTTGTGCTGCGCGGTAGAAGATCTGGTTTGATCTTGGTCCGGAACCATTCACTGCCACGTCAGATCAAACACCCACCCACTCGCTCTCTCTCTCTTAAATATTTCTCGTGCCTAAAATCTAAATCGCTTAGATTAGAATATTAGATAGACGTATAAATGTATGATGTATTGCCTCTTCATACCTCCGCCTAACTTCTCTCACTCCCTTTTCACTCCATCTCTCTACTTCTAAGTACGAACCCCCATTGGCCATTGCGTCTCTCCAATCTCTTCACCTTCCCCGATTTGATTTCCAGGTTAAGCGTGCGTACAAGCTAGATCTCAGTACAAACAACATAAATGAAGGTGCGATTTTCGTTCTATCTCTGTTTTATTTCCTTTTTCGTATTTTCTCTTCCAGGTTCGAAGCCTAGTTTGGTGGTGGAATTCAATAATTTTAGATTCTGTACTGATTCTCTTGGATTAACCCACTGAATATAAATTTGAAAACCTCGACTGGGTCTATTACTCTATTAATTATGTTGACTATCTGGGATCTACCAAGACGGTCCATCTGTCAAGTCACAGTAAAAGCTAAAGTTGGTGCTTATTAATTTGGATTATCAATTTTTTTTGTCTTTGATTACAAAACAATTAATCCCTGTTGATTGATATGCCCAAATTTTGACTTGGCACGTGCTAGATCTCTTCAATTTTGCTCCCTTTATCAAGGTTGATCAGATCATAGTGGGTAATTCAGAGTTATTTAGTTCCAGTTGAATCATTTGCATAGTTGTATTTGGGCATTGGTTCTTATTTGTTTACTTCTATTTATTCGCCTGTTGAGAGGTAAAAAAAGGAACTTTTCTATCTAGAAAAGATAGGGAAGCATTATTATTCTCTGTAATGAATAAAATGAACTATTATCTATCTGAACTATGCGAGTAAAAAATTGAATTTTTTTTTGTGAAAATTGTTTCTTAGAAACGTAATTACTGATTGTAATTTGATAGAGGCACTCTAGAAATCGAACTACATGGGAAATTCATGGAGTCTTCAAGTGTTATCTGAAAAATGCATTGGAAAACTTATTTCCTTGTTAATTTAGCTTAAGAAGTTGAAAGGTTTGTGATGAATTTTGTTGTTTTCTTCTTTTACGTTGTTCTTACCTTGTACTTAATATGAATCACCTACAAAGATGATTCCCGATGATTTTAGATTATTAACCTCTTTAGTTTAGCGGACTTTGATTATTTACCACTCTATATGGTGATGTCCTTGACGTCAGAAATTTCTAAGAAAGTGATTACACAAACTTTCTTTTTTCTTTTGGCAGAAAATTGTGGTCCACTTGGATTTGCATGACAAGAAGGAAAAACAGAAGGCTTTAAAGGCCGTAGCCTCCCTTCATGGTTTTGTTTCACTTTTTACTTGAATTTTTGAAATTCCAGTTATGTTTGTTGAATACATAAATATGTTCAGAATGAGAAGTCATGACAGAAAATCCACTTTTAAGTATTCAAGTATTTCCTTTTTCCTTTATTAAATCAACAGGCATTGATTCTATTGAGATGAACATGAAGGATAAAAAGTTGATCGTTATCGGACCTGTTGATCCTGTTGCAGTTGTCAGTAAATTAAGGAAATACTGGCATGCTAGTATAGTCTCAATTGGACCCGCCAAGGAACCCGAGAAAAAAGAAGAGAAAAAGGAAGAGAAAAAGGAAGAGAAGAAGGAAGAGAAGAAGGAAGAGCCCAAGAAAGAAGAGGGAAAGAAGGAAGAAGAAAAGAAAGAAGAGGAATCCAAAAAAGAAGAAGAGCCCAAAAAAGAGGAGGTTAAAAAGGGTGAAGAAAAGAAAGAGGATTCCAAAACGGATGGAGAGGAGAAAAGGAAAGTCATCGACCCAAACGAGCTTATGTACCAGAATTACCAACAACTTATGAATGCATACCGGACATACAACCCTTACATGGCTGCTCAGTACAACCCTTACGTAACCCATCAGCAGTACTTTGTCAGAAGTGTCGAGGAGAACCCAAATTCTTGCTCCATCGTGTAGTCTTTTACAATACAGGTTGGTATATAATGCTCTCAGTGGAATGTACCAAAGTGTCATGCAATGTCACTGGTGGTTTTGTACAATCTGGTTAGGTTATCTGTTTCCTTCTGTTATAGTTTAGATAGATCTTGGCTTTTATTGGCAGAGCATTATGTAATATAAATCCGGCATAACGCCTGTTGTGCATGACTATTTGCATAAAATCGCTATGACAATTTTGGCATTATAATGTAAAATTTGGCATTATGATGGTACCTTTAATATGTTGAGAAGGAAATCATTTTCCTGATATTTTTCTTTTCATAATGTCAAATTGTTGTACAATTTAACATATTTCAAGCCAGGTTTTCCGACCTGTCATCATGAAAGTCTGGTTTCGACCTAAATTGTCATAAGAACTATTTAGAAGATTCATTTATTGAAACTTCTATCATAAAAATTTATTCATTCATCATCTAGCTAGCTTGTCTCTGCTTAGCATGTTTGAATTTTTGTGTGGACGGTGCGATTAGTTACTGATATTTGTTCGTCTCTAGATTGTTTACCAATGAACATGTGTAATGTTGAAATGTAAAGGTCTTAATGGACTAAGTTTATGTATAATCCTAATTTGTTATTAAGTTTCAAGTTTGTAATAAGTAAAGTTGTGCTTTGGAAGTCGTAAACTATAGGAACATGCGTATATTTCTTTTTATGAAATACGCATTGTATTGTTCTCGTCTTCTTGTACATTCTGGCAAACAAAACCATGCTTGCAGAATCGTTGCTTGTCTAATTGCAAAATGCCAACTAACTTAAGAAAATAATAATAATAACATTACTATAATTGTTGATATTATTGTGGGAGAAAAAAATGCATTTCTGTGAACATAATCACGAAAAAGAGGTTATTTCCGTAGAATAGCCACAGAAAAATTTTCACGCAAATACTCCACTGAAATAATAACCTATATTCACGAAAATAATGATACACTGGTCCCACCAAATATAATTATTTTCCTACCAACGTATCTGACAAATGTCACTATTTCATTTGTTATTATTTAATAATTATTTCCAATTTATGATACATATTCAAAGATGTAAATAGTATTAATTTAAAATTTTCAACATTGCACAAAAAAATGAAGAAATTATTTCAACAACATATTAAAATTTATTTTACATCTCCACAGCAAGTTCATTTACAAACAAAACTAACATACATCTTTTCAATAATTATCTACAATAAATTAATATCTGATAAATCAAATTAATTACTCTATGCTCTTGTAAGCTATTGTTCAATTCTTTCACTACTTGTCCCTTCTCATTTATCACCTTCAATCTTTGAATCTAGGTTAAATATGAAAGAAGTTATTTAAGAAAAAAAATAATTTAAATTAGAGCACAAGTTGGATAAAAATTGATACTAATCAAAAACATATAATACGTTGTTGTAGACTAGCTGTGTCTTTAGGTTTGCGTAATACTAAAAACCAACAAGATGTCGAAACACAACACCCCCAAATTCAGCACAAACACCAACACCATAATTATTGGCCCCAGTTTAGACAAAAAAATATCACCTTTGAATGAAATATGCAAATATGCAAACTGTGCATTATTCAGAATTTGACAGATGAGAGTTAAACTTAATTAAAGGATACCTCAAATATTCTAACTCATGTATCTGGACATTGATTATATTAAACTTTTATCCAAATTGCAAGAAGTAAGATAAATAAGAGAATTAAGAGATGGAAGATTGAAAAGTACCTCCGCAAAACAAAGAAGGCTGACATCACATGCAAGGCCGACTCACATTGACTCGCAAAAGTCAGTCTCTGAAAAGCTGTGAGACGCCACAACCATGATACAAGTTATGCTTTGACTGATACAAGGTATGCTTCCCACTTGCATTCTTTCACAAATGTAAAGAAGTGTAGAAAAATATCAGTTCCCTTACATTTGTCATGTCATGAATAACCTTTCAAATGTCAAAAGACGTGAATGGTGGACATGGTTCAAGTGACATCATTTATATTTTGGGTTGGTACTCAAATTGTCTTTAAAGAGCCTAAATTATGCTGCCGAACCAAAGAGCCAGTAACATAAATACACAAACAAAAGGTGGTAAATTAGGGCTACAAAGTGCTTTAAGGAGCACCCAACAAGTAGCGCCTTATTTTGTAGGAGATAGACAAGTTGAAGAAACGGTAGAACAGAGAAAGGATCTGAAAAAGTAAGAAAATGTGGTTGGTACTTACCTTGCCGTGAAAAGAAACGAAGATGCTTCCAGTTAGTACAATATGGTTGCACGACGTCAAGAGCTTGACCACTATACGAATTGTATCTAAAGCACCGTGAAACAAGGTAGAGCAGAGAAATGATACAAGTTATGCTTCCCTCCTCGAACCCTTCATCACAACACTCGCAAAAGTCAGTCTCTGAATGTGGTGATGAAGGAGAGGGGTCTAGATCTAGTGGGATAGAGTGAGAGAGTGAGAGATGAGTGCGGCTAGCGGTGTCAAATGTGGTCAACGATAATGGAAATTGGGTTTTCTGTTAATCATTTCGTTTGGTTGACGGAATTTTTTTTCTTCTGTTTATCGTTTTGTTTGGAAAACGGAAGAGACTTGTGTTCTATATGATCGTTTCGTTTATTGACACGTTACAAACGTTTCAAATGATCATAAGTTTTTATTGACTAAAGCCTTAATTCATAATCCTGCAAACACTAATATATCAAGAAAAATATTGCAAAATTTCTGAAAAAAGCACATATATAAAACTTGCATATTAGAACAATTTTAGTTCATAAATTCACTACATCTCTTCCTTGCAAATTACAACATATTTGAACCCAAAATCTTAAAAAAACCTAAAAAGACAGCAACTCAAATGGCAACTCAGACCCCAAGCTCTTTTCTCGGGCACCTTTACTCAGCCAATGGCCAAAGATTCAAGCATTTAAAACAATTGAAACACATTGATCATCATCGAAAATCATTGCTTGGGATCCAAGGAGCCAAAGAGATACTGACCTATAACAAAGAAACAGCACTCTAGGCTTTAACTAACAGACTGACAAGCAACATAGCCAACATAACAACAAAATAAGGCAACAAGCCATCAAAGCAAGGCACAAGATGACACTAAAACTAACCCGTAATCTTCAAGTTGCACTAGCAGCAGTGCCACAAATACTGTCATCCTCTAGTTCATCACTTGTTGCACCAAAATTGAATCTATTTTCTATTCTTGGGTCTCCCCATACATCCCCAAGCCCATGCTAACAAAGAACAAGTAATCTAAGCATAAGCAATTAACTAAGACAATTAACTAAGCATAAGTATAAGCAATTCAAGTTCAATTCAACTAACAGTAAAGCATTTCAACTAATCAAGATTCAATTCAACTAACAGTTCAGCTTCATCAAGCTTCAAGTAACTAAGCATAAGTAATTCAACTAATCAAACTTTAATTCAACTAACAGTAAAGCATAATCAAGCTTCAAGCTAACTAAAGCATAAGCAATTCACAGTGAAACATAACCAATTCAACAATCAAACTTCAATTCAACTAACAGTGAAGCATAATCAAGCTTCAAGCTAACTGAAGCATAAGCAATTCACATAAGCAATTCAACTAATCAAGCTTCAATTCAACTAACAGTGAAGCACATAATCAAGCATAATCAAGCTAACTGAAGCATCAATTCAACTAAGTGAAGCATCAATTCAACTAACCATGCTAACAATTCAAGCTTCAATTCGACTAACTGAAAGAAGCACCAGTGTAAAAATAAAAAATAAAAAAACTTACCTGTCATCAGAGAGGTCAGGCTCAGATACTTCTACATCTACCATCCTTGCTACCGGCAGAAATAAGCTTCAATGGTACCAGCAGAAAGTTGGTACAATAATAGGTCGGTACCAACAGACAGAAAGAAGCTAACAACAAAGAAAAAACAAAAAAAAAAGTGTTAAATTACTAAACAAAACCAACAAAAATAGTAACAACAAAGAAGTGCTAACTTGCTAAACAAAACAAAAACAGAAATAATCAAATCAAAACAAAAGAAAAGCTAACTTGTTGTTTCCCTCAGTCTTTCCTGTTATTTCTTTCTTCTGTCTCTCTATATACCTCTCGTCTTCCCTTCTGCCTTTTTTTCTTGAACGAACCAATATTTATGCAAATTTTCCTTAAGCCAGAAGCTTACCTGTTGGCAGTAAAGCCTTGATAGATGATCTGACCTGCCTCGCAGCCTCACAAGCACAAAGCCATCTAGGAAAATAGCCATCGACTGTGCTAAAAACCTTATCAGTCTTAGGGTCATGATATCTCGATTAGAGGTGGATTCTTGGTGCAGATCATCGAACCAAGAGCATCAAGCCAAAGATCTAGCTCGGTTAGAGGGAAAACAGAGAAGGAAATGATTATATCTCAATGAAAGGGGATAGATTGGACTTGGCCTCGTCACGTATGGGTTAACGGGCAAGAATAACACACCAGACAGGCCCTCAGGCAGTGTGCAAGAGGTTGACGTGCAGCAGTGGAAGAAAGAGAGTCACGAGAGAGACAGAGAGACAAGAGAATGAACAGACGTGCGAGGGAAAGAGGGGAAACGAGCAGCGCTTCGATGGAAGCTAGGGTTTTCTACGCGTCAGCTTCGTTTTCTCCGCCTCCTTAACCCCTGCTATCCAAAAAAATTCCAAACATGCAGAATTCTAAACGAAACGGAATGAAACGATTATGAAAATGGGCCTTACCGTATTTCATTTCGTTATATAAACAATAAAAAGGGCCTTACTGTTCTATCGTTTCATTTGGCAAATGATACAGATTCCAGCTTCTGTTTCCATTTCGTTTAAACGAAACGGAACGAAAACACGTGTCACGATCGTATCGTTGACACCCCTAAGTGCGGGTACTAGGGTTACTTCCGTTGAAAAAATGGAAACAACCTTAAAAGGCCATCGTTGCATAGCACATGAAGAAAATGGGCCCATTTATTACTATTTCCGTGGAAAATGTGAGTTATTTCCGTGAAACAAGACTAATTTTTTTTCGTGAACATTTCTTCTGTGGATCAGCCACGAAAATAATAAGCATCAAATGTCAATTGTATGTATTTTCATCGAAGCTTGAATTGCCACGAAAAAAAATATAGGTAACTACAATAATAATGAAAATTCTTATAGTGAAAATACAACAATCACCGATCAACGACACATTATACACAACGATAGTGAAACCAGATAAACGGTGCCGGATAGAACAAAATCATTGTTTCTTGGTATCCAGAAAGAAGTTTGAAAGAAGTCTTACCTAATTATGATAGTCCTACATGCTTACGAAACCTAGTGCTTAAAAGTTTTATGAAAGTGATTTCACTTTCAAATGGAATATATATTGTCCAATGTATACCTTCCATTTCAGTCCCGGGTAGCATCTTACCTCTTTTGTTACCAGCTATATACCAGTAAAATCTTCTACTAAATAGATAAACAAAATGAACTTGGTCTTCAAATTGAATTAGACTAAATTAATCCATATATATAATACTCAAATTTGTCTTAAATAATGGCCGACAAAATGCAACAGATTAAAGAAGAAAAAGAAGAAAATGGTGACTAGGCAAGTTATTGCGACCTGCCAACTAAAATTCTTGTCTTTCTCAAGCCATTCAAATTCCAATGAATTGAGTAGGATGATTTGACATGGAAGCAGAAACGTCTAGAATTACAATCCTACGTGGAATACCAACACTTTTTGTGATCAGTCCTTTTCTAAGAATGCAAATACTAGTTTTTCATCGTTTGCGACTTATTTCGCCTGCGGTTTTCTCTGGTGTAGTGGTGTTGATGGTTTGTATTCTATCTAGTAAATTCTAGTGTTTGCGTTCGTTAATTCTCTTCAATTACAAGTCGTTGGTGTATCTCTACAAAGTTCTTCGGAAGAAAAAGATGTAGAGAACTGCAACTTGGTTATGAATTATATGCTGTTAATTTATGTGCTATGCTGATTATCATCATGTAATGAGAAAACTGGCGTCCTGTAGCATGCTTAATACAATTATACAAGTCGTACTTTGGTGTTTGGTGGGCGTGACGTGGTGATTCAGTCACACCCAACCAGATAACTTAGAATACTTTTTTTTGAGAAAAATAGATAACTTAGAAAATTGTTCGGACATTAATTTTGCAATTACAATAGGATGATTGTGTTTGAATAAAATTGTGAGTCGTAGAGTTGGCGGCTGTCTCAGAAATTCAAAATGGCTGCTAGCCTGATAACTCAACAAATTGTTTTTTTTTTTGGAAGCAGAACTCAACAAAATGTTGAATTATCGCAATAGCAAGAGTTAAAATTTGGAATAAATAATATCTTCATACTCGAACACAATTGATTTGCATTGAATAAATAATATCTTCACACAAATTCCCTTGTACTGAGTTGCATTGAATAATCGAATTTCAAATATGCATCAACACCTCTGGTCTTCAGTTTTCCAGACATGCGTGCCGTGCAGTGAAAGCAGGCGGCAAGCGGGGTCTGGGTATCTTTTAATCTGAACCGTCAGATTAAAATCAACAGTCGAGATGGACCTTTATATGATTCGGATGGATCTTTATATTATTACATCAGAATCTTTGATCTTTATTTCGACGGTTCAGATGGAGAGATGCGCACTCAGCGATGTCCCTACCCTCTGTAAAATGATTGCTGAAGATGAAAAAAAGGCTTAAGAGGATTCCGAATGGGCTGTGCTATTTAATAGTTGGGTTTCACTTTTTGGGCTTTGGGCTTTGGGCTTTGGGCTTTGGGCTTTGGGCTTTGGGCTTTGGACGAGTCTTCATCGAGTTCCTGATTAGATAATAGATTCTAGTTCTAGCAAAAGCAAATTAATAACAGTCATGTTTTTTAATATTAAGCTGAATTGTTTTTAAAATAAAAAATAGCTACAAAGTTTCAAAAATTATGAAATTTGATTTCCTACAAGATTTTTAGAAGAAGAATTTATTGAGAAACTTAAATTTTAATTTTAATCTCAAAAAATTATAAAATGTGTAATTTTTGCTTTATGGTCGAAGTACAAACGTTTTCATAATAGTCTATCCATATAGTAAATGTTTGGGTGTTCAAAAAGTTCGTGACTCGCTAGAAAATTTAAATCGGTTTGAAAATTTTATTGTATTGGCTCGTTAGTTTCAAGCTTGCAATTTTTACAAATTCTTATTTTAATTTAATTAATACACTAGTTTAAATTACATTATATTAAAATCTTAAATTAATAAAATAACAGATCTTAAATTATATTTTGGGGGTTCATTTTTGACACAGTCTGAGTGTCTGACAGTCATAAAGTTCTTTGGTAAGGAATTGGGTTACAGGCCAGCCCTACTGAGAAAAGCCCTAAAGAGGAAAACAACTGGAGAGACCCAGTGGCTTGTTCATGATGTCCTCCGATTGTTCAAAAGCTAAATCAATTATAAGCGAGTTTTAACAAAGTGACTAGTATACTAAATTAAAGAAATCAAAGGTTAATTATTCAAGTTTCTGTGTGAACGCTTGAAGGTCAGACCCCAGATCAAGTTTTATATATACTCTGCTGTTGACAATCTTCTTGATAAGAAATTCTCTCTTTATTATTAGATAGAAGTGTACTTGTGGTTATTAGGAGAAACAAACTGATCCAAATTGATTATGTAACGATATTTACTTTTTTGTTAAAATAGAGTAGAAATTTGTCTCCCAACGTAAAATATTTATAAGTTTTCCAAGCACTACAGGAAACTGGATTGAACAAATTGACGTATGCAAATATGCACTTCAATTTGATGTATGGATTGAACAAATTTGCTTGGTAAAATGATGTGATTCCCCTGCCATTAATTTCACTTCCATTTTGCTCATTCAAGTTTTTTCCGGTACAATCTGCGCACATTGATGGGATGAACATCTCTCGAATCACCATCAAGAAATTTTGATGCAATGATATTATTCATTGCATCTGTAGGATGATATGCATCCCAAAACACGTACTTTGATCGATCAGCACATAATATGGAGCTTGAGTTCATACAAAGGAATGGAGGGAAACTTCCACCACAACATGGCTCTTCAGCGTTTACAAAACCTAAACAATTATACAAAAGATAATTGAGAACAAAGAAGCTATTAACTGAACAAAAAATACTTGATTTGTTTGAAGAATTTAAAAGAGGGACAGAAGTGTACCGTACCATATTGTTTGTAGTTCTGTAGCACTTGCATTACAATATCAAAAGAGTTTGCATAAACAAACGTACTTTGCGGTTCCATCTCTTGATTTAGTTGGTAAATTCGCTGTTTCAATTTGGCATTGTAAGCTCGGATTAGCTTGTTAGCAGCTGATGAACACTTTCCATTTGGAATTACCTGCAGCATACGGACATATGGAATGCATCCAAGTGGGCCCACATCTACTACTACAATCTTTCGCGCACCTAGCTCATGCAACCGCTTCACACAATACAGAAGTTTAATGATCAGACTTAATTAATCATTTTGTTGGAGGAGAAAACAGAACTAATGCACTAATTTACTAATTTTTCGGACTCGCACTAAACAAGATTTTCAATTGTAGAGATGAAAATAGAGTTAAAGGGTTATTGAGAGTGCATAATGTCCCACCCAATCTTGAGTTGTTGACAATACGACTACAGAAAGCGTGACATTATACAATTTTTGAAGTAGGACAATGCCTAGTAATCTGTCATTAAAGCATGACATATTATTACTTGAAGGCAAAGGTTCAATAAGTAATAAGAAATGAAGAGAGGACCTTAAGATGCAAGGTCATGTTGGATAACATAGCATCTTGAAGAACTGAAGGAGGAACCTTCTCTCCTTGAAAGAAAGGTATAGATGGTTGGAGATAATTCAATATGTCATTGGATCCAGCTGCTATAGAAAAAATTGCTTTCTTCAGTAACTGACTTGTAGCATTCTCTCCTATTTGACCAACCATTTTATTTCTCGTCTCCTGGAAATAGTCTATTTGTTGCCCCAGTGGCACTCTTCCGATCTACAAAAAGATATATACATATATGCTTGCTTTGATAACATATTATCACTAATTGAAACGACCAACCAGGGCTAAATGTTAGATTAAAATGAAAAAAAAAATGTTGATTTTTATTGCTTACATAAAAGGAGCCAGTATCATCTAAGATGCCAGAAGAGCCAGAAGCATAGTTGATACCAGACCGCATCATGCTAAGGCTTGAATTAGGGGCTAAATATGGAAGAGGAAATTCCTTTTGGCCCAAGGTTTGCCCTGGCAACTTAAACCAACGTACAATGATCATATATATACTAAAATGAGATCAAATATTTGTTGGTGAACATCTCCTTGTTAATGTACCTATTATATCAGAGATGGTTCTGCCGTTGGTGAATCTCCCAGTTGGTTGGCCTCCAGACGGCACGAAATCAATGCCATATGGTGGCATGTTGGCCTTGGATATGGTAAATAAGTAGTCATTGTTACCAGCATCAACAAGGGAATCACCGAATACAAATGAGACGTACGATTGTGAAGAAGATACTTTAAAAGATAACACCAAAAGCAGCAGGAACAGAGAAGGGAGATTTGGTTGCAACATGGCCACGTTGTTGTATAAGTTTGGAACAGCAGGTGGCCCTTGTTTATTACTTTAAAATTTCCTTCTTATCAGTTCTACTTTGTACAATGGTGACATTATATTTATCAACCGACTTGGTGATGTAAGACTGTAACAAGCATGACCTGTGAGGGTTGTTATGTCTCCTCTGCTGAGGTCAACACATTTTGAGCAGTTCTAAGTCCAGACAGAAGCACGCGTGCAATGAAGTATCACAAAGTTAGGGCCAGAGATGCATCAAGTTACAACCTAAACTTTATCAATCATAATAAACGCTTTACTAAAAACAATTATGATATGCATTAATTAGGAATAGCTGCAGTTGGAATGTCTCCTCTAGTTTATTATGATAGCGACAACCCAAAAATATCAAAGGCTTCACACACACACACACAACCACAGAGATTACACTCACATTACTAACTTCTCAAATCAGACTAACATCCTATACACTACAGAGCATATCTGGGACCGTAAAAAATCCCACTATCAACAATTCTAAAACAACCAGAATTAAATTAAGTTAAATTAATTGAAACCAAGCTTGCAAAATCTCTAACCCATGCTTCTCTTCCTTCACTCGAATCGATCACACAAATTTCTCCAGCTTTTTTCATAGACTGGCTCAGCTGAAAAACTGGGTGTCGGCACATCAAAGACCCCTCACAACGAGTTCCTCATCCGTCATAACGGGCTTTCAACCCGAGACGGTGTATGCACAACTATGCTCACATAAGAAAAATCACAAGAAAGTGAAGTGCTTAATCTCAACCAAATCATTGGCCTTGTCCTGCACAATCTTCATACAACATTTCCTACAAGTTTGAATCAAGCGAAGTTGTCTATCAAAATCTCTATCAAGTACTCTTCAAGAATAAAGACTTTCTCATCAAACTCGTGAAAGGAGGCATTGAATTCGAAAGAAATGTAAATGGAAAGAAAAAAGTTTAAGGCAAGAAAGTAGTTTGCTTATCATGCAACAAAGAAGGACACAACATTATAAATTGCAGCGGCGTCATGCATCTTGCGTCACGCTCGACACTTCACGCTTCATGCCTCTCGCTTCCCGCTTCACGCTTCATGCTTTTCGCTTCGCGCTTCTTGCTTCATGCTTCACGCTTCATGCTTGTCACGCTTCTCGCTGGCCGCTTCACGCTTCACGCTCCACGCTCCATGTCGCACGACGCTGCTCCGCCGCTTTATGAAAAATACTTTAGTAACTTTTTTTGTACTACAAATTTTTCTCCTGTTGCTATGCACGAAGACACTTACTAGTTAGATTAAATGGGCTGTATACAGCTATTGTCTGTCTTGAGAAAGATTCACCTAACTTGACTTGTTCCTAGTACTAGCTACATCTGACTAGTTATCTGCCTTCAAATTCTAAGGAACTTGGACCCATTCAATAAATTTGTACTCTCATCAGACATCTCTAATTGCAATAACCATATTAAAGGGAGTAACGACTGTGAAGTCTTAGCCTTGTTAGTCTTAAGAATTGACTAATTATTACTACCAAAATATATGTTTTATTTCTCACTGGATATCTTGGTTTAAAATGTTTTCTGTTCACTGCTTAGCAAGCATTCTTGTTTTAACTTTCCATAAAGAATATATCAAGTACACCATATCCTAATCTTGATCTACTTTTATAATGGCTTGAAATTCTCTCGTACTATCACCAGCAACCTTCGCGACAAGTACAAAAATAAAATTAATTAATTATCCCCAATTCTGATTCTACAGTAGTGTAAATCGCAAATCACGATAGAAGACTAGAAGAGGATATGTTGCATTGCTATATAAAGTAATGGGCACATTAATTAAGCCCAACTGCAAGTTCTCATTTATTTATTTATTTATTTTTATTGTAGCTACCCAAGTTAGAGAGCCATCTTCCATTAATAGAAAGCAAAATACAAAGAATGTTTCAACAGGGTTAAAGACATACAAGATGTATATATTTTTCCGTTGGACTTATTTACATATTTTTACCAAACTAAAAGAAAAAATTGCTAACAGAAAATTCACTGTACCCAACCTAAAATTCCAATGCCTGCACCTATTGTCAGTACTCCATATATATTTCCATACAAAAAACAAAACTAAACCTGTAAAAACCAAAATACTTCACTCTTTCTACTGCTATACATTTTCTCGGTATTTTAACCCATAGAAAGATATTATTCTAACACAAAACTTTCTCTTTGCCCTCCAAAAACTTTCTCTACTCATCAAGCAAATCCTCATCACTTGTGTTTGATTCCTGCTGCACCTCTGTGCTCACCCTATCTTCCATGTCATGCATGTCTGAAACCACCTCTGCTTGAGCTAAAAATGTCCCATTAAAATTCATATTTTGTGTTGGACCTGTTGTCCAAAATTTATGCAAATTAATTATTATCTTGTATAAAGTATATGAATCTCGTATTTGCTTTTCCTGAAAAATTTTGTTATTTCTTTCTATCCAAATTATCCAAATTGCAGCTACAAATAAAGCTCCACCTATCTGAAATCTGTTTTCATTATGACTACTTAGAGAATTCCATAAATTTTCTATTATTGTTGTATTAATGTTATAATCTAATAATGTCCCATATTTAAAGTGCAACCAAATTTGATCTGTGTGAATGCAATTTAAAAACAAATGTTCAGCTGTCTCTTTGTACTTTCCACATAAAACACACTCTTGTTGAGTTTGAATTCCTCTTTTGTGTAAATTATCCCTTATTAACACACTATTATTTAACACTAACCATGCAAACAATTTGCATTTTAAATGTATTTTTAAATTCCATACTGATTGTTTTAAGTTTATGTGAACACCCCCATTATTTAGAAACTTATACATTGATTGTACTGGAAAAATGCCATTTGGTTCCAGATTCCATATTGATGAATCATTTTCATCTGTGAAGTTTAGATTGTGCAAGATCCTATAAATTTCTTCTTTTTCCTTTCTCATATCATTTGAATCATTTGAGACTCCTCTAGTGAGATTCAAATTGATATTTCCATTATTCCATATTTTTGCCAAGGTAACATGTTCAGACTTTGTTTTATTGTACACTAAAGGATATTGAAGTTTTAGGGCACAATTATTCAATCATATATCATTCCAAAAGTCTATTGACTGTCCATTCCCAACTATTCTACTGTTATTTATTTGAATCAACTTATATACCTGACTAACTCCTGCCCAAAAGGGGGATCCCTTTTTATTGAATTTTGTATACTTTACCATTATTAATTCTTTCCATATGCTGTAATGGTTTTGATATACAAATAACCATGCCCATTTACCAATTAAAGCTTGATTCATTTGATAAATGTTTAAAATACCCCAACCCCCAAATTTCTTTCTCCTACATAATTTTTCCCATTTCACTAGTGATATTTTCTTTTTATTGCTCTGGTGTGACCCTGACCATAAAAAACCCCTCCTTACTTTATCAATTCTCTTCCAGACCCATACTGGCATCTTATGAATTGATATATAGTATAAAGGAACTGTTGACAATACTGAATTTAATAATACTGCCCTTCCTCCCAAAGACAGCATTTTTCCTTGCCATTTGGGTAACTTACTTTCAACTTTATTTATCATATCTAACCAATCATCTTTATTTGGTTTTTTCCAGTGTAATGGTTGACCTAAATACTTTAAAGTAATTTTCCAATTTTGCACCCAAGTTTTTCAGCATAAAATTCCCCTATATGGCTTCAACATTCAAAGGTATTATTTCAGTTTTACTGTAATTTATTTTTAAGCCTGATAATCCCTCAAATGACTTCAAAACCCATTTTAGATTGTCAATCATATATTCCTCAGCTCTAATAAATATTAAAGTGTCATCCACATATTGTAAATTCATAATTTGATTTCCATTACTTAAGGCTGGGCCTAATCCTTTTAAATGATTTTTTTCAATTCCTGTTTCTAACATTTTAGATAATGCATCTACAACTATTATGAATAAATATGGAGAGATTGGATCTCCTTGTCTTAATCCTTTTTTGCACTAAAAAAAGTTCCCTAATTGTCCATTTATCATCACTGCAATGTGTCCTTTATTTAGAATTCTCTCTATCCAGTTTATCCATTGTTCATTAAATCCCTTATCCCTTAAAGTTTTAATTAGGAAATTCCAATCAACTTGATCAAAAGCTTTTTGAAAATCCAGTTTTATCATAAACCCTTTCTCTTTATTCTTGTGAACTGTGTGTAGTATTTCATGTGCAGCTATAATGCTTTCCATTATATTCCTGTCTTGTAAAGAAGCACTTTGATTCCTACTTATTATTCTACTTAATACTTTTTGCATCATATTTGCTAATACTTTTGTAAATATTTTGAAGCAACAATTTAACAGACTTATATAGGTCTAAACTCATTAATGTTACTTGTTTCTTTAACTTTTGGAATTAAGATTATAGCTGCTCTATTTAATTTTGAAATGTCTAATTTATTATGATAAAAGTCATTAAACAATTCATATAAATCAAACTTAATTATCTCCCAATATTTTTGATAAAATCCCATGGAAAACCCATCAGGGCTTGGGGCCTTATTGGGATCCATTTGCATTATTGCACTTTGAATTTCTTCCATAGTAAAGGGTTTAGTTAACTCTGCATTTTCTTGTGTTGTAACTTTTTCATTTTCCTTCCATATTGTGTTATCTAATTCAGCCCATAAATTATCAACCTTCCCAATTAGTAGTTTAAATGTTGATATATATTTTGTAATTACTTTCTCATCTCTAACTTCTATATTATCTATCATTAATGTATTAATTGTGTTGTGATTTTTCTGAAAAGAAGCTATTTTATGAAAGAACTTAGAGTTTGCATCCCCTTCTTTTAACAATTTCATCTTAGCTCTTTGCTGCCAATAAATTGCTCCTTTGTGATGCAAATTATCTAACTCATTTTGCCTTAATATATAATCTTCTACTTCATTATCTGTTAAGGCCCTTTGCTCAGCTAATATTTCATACTGACTCATGTGATTCAGAATTTCATTTTTAGTATCTTTAAAATCTTTCTTGAAATTTGCACTCCAACCTCTAAGTTTTTGCTTCAAATTATTCATTTTTAACTTCCAGTCTTATCCCTTTATTATTTCCTAACTTCATATGAGACCACCATATCCTAATTTTATCTAAAAAATCTTCCTGACATGTCCAACTTTGTTCAAACCTAAACATATATCCTTTTCTACCCTTGAAATTACCAATTTCAGCACATATTGGATTATGGTCTGAAAGTTATTTGTTTAAAGCATATGTTGATGTAATAAACGTGTCATTTATCCATTTATCATTTGTGAAAAATCTATCTAGACAAGCTTTTTGTGTATTTCTTCCTCCTCTTGTCCATGTGAATTTTCTATTATTACATTTATATTCAATCAATTCTGACTCTTCTATCCATTTGTTGAAATTATTCACGTTTGATTTTACATATGTAACACCTTGTTTCTCTTCTCTTTTTCTAATGACATTGAAACCCCCCTATTAGCCAAGGTAAATTACATATCCTTGATATTAAGTTTAATTCCTTCCAAAATTCTCATTAGTTCTCGTTTATTCGTCACCAGGCTTATTTACATCCAAACCAAAATGGGGACTGAGCATTTATGTGCACCTTGCCACCTTCCGTGATGCTATTACTACATTGGCCCCGATATCAATACTTTGACAATGACAGACATCTAGGCTGACAACTTTAAAACACTTGCTCCATAATAATTTAAAAGGGCTGGCTGGTATGTATGATTGTATCTGCACGACTGCACAGCCTAAAAGGCTAAAATCTCAGACCAACACAATTACACAAATAGCCCCATTATAAAAACGAGTAAAATACACCACCAATCTATTTCACACGGCCACAAAGTACCTTCTAAAATTTTAGCTACGCCTATTCTTCTGCTATTGTTTTACAATATATGAAACATTCACTTTTTTCTTTACTTTTTGTTTTTCTTCAGTTGAATTTTATATAACCACACGGGATGCAAGTGAAACCACATGCCACAAAGTGAGCATAAAATAGGTTTAGATCATTTATTTATCATGTACAAATCAGTTAACCTTTCAAGGAATACTTCTTCCCTGTAAATGCTTGGAATTTAATCTCTTCTTTCTTAGTTGGCTCTTGCTCTTCTTTTCCAGAAACCTACAATTAAGAAAATCATAACAAGTCAATGATGTAAAGCTAGTAGCACTAAATTACAGTAAAACAATTCAAAGAGTTGGATCATACAAGAAATTTGTTAACATAAATTCTTGATAAAATTTTGAAGTAGTGAACCAGCAGAAGGTTCCATGCCTTGTTTGTTATTCTCGAGGAGCTACTGTTTGCACTTGAACCAAAAACAAGTTTTCCAGCTTTCTGGCGGATGGGCCCACTACTAGGGGCAGAGCCAGTAGCAGTATGTTGCTGTTTCCTATCTAAACCAACTTGGACGTCCTTGGCTGGAAGGGCTGCTGGTATACCTTGTTGCTTAGTGGGTCTCCCATCCAACCTCTTTCCACCGCCAGTGAAAGGGGTAAATTTCGGTTCTGGTTCTTTCTCAACCAAAGTTCCTTTGTCAGTAGAAACAAGAGTGCTTAGAAAAAAAGAATGAGAAAGTTATACCTGCAAATACATTACCATCTGGTAAGGTACTATGATGCCATGAATTCAACCCTCATGGCCAGAAAGTCTTGGAATAGACACCACAACAGTAAATCTTGGAACTTCATGCAACTTCTTCCATTGTTCTTAGTCTCAGAAAATTCAAAACTACTGATTTGTCCATTAGAATACATTGCAATTCAGTTCTAGTCCTGAATAAAAGACTACAATGCCAAATTGGAATTATGTGGAACTACATGGGACATTTTGTAGTTTACTAACTATGAGATGGGGAGAGGGAGAGAGAGAGAGAGAGCCCACCTTTAATTGGCATATTACTGACAGAAGGCTTTACAGGCTCTTTGTAGTCAAGCGGAGGTGCAAAGTCTACCTCACAATCTGTCTCAATTATACTAACTGCAGAAGCCGGCTTGGTCTCAATAATATCAATATAGTACTTTTTGTTGTTATAAGCAACCATTATACTGTCCCCAGTGGTTAGGCATGAGAAATTCCTAAGAGTAGTCTCCAAGCTGAACAAAAGTAAAATTGACATTGATATTAGTTTAGAGACTATTTTGCAGATCATGTCCATATTTCATTGTTTATCATATTTTTTAATTAACCATGAATAGCATCAAGAACTCCGCCTATGTTTTACATAGCCAGTTCCAAGTCCGGAAAGGAGGAGGGTTGTGATAGGCTTGGCGAGTCAACATAAAAATTCAGCCGATCTTATGAAATGAAATCCGATATGGACTTCATTTCTAGTCTACCCAACTTCATTTCTAGTCTTCATTTCAGCATTTCTCATATTCTATGTAACCAACAGCAACAAACAAGCTTTTTGTCCCAAACAAGTTGGAGTAGGCTAGAAATGAAGCCCATATTAGATTTCATTTTCATAAGATTAGATGAATTTTTACGTTGGCTCGCCAAGCATATCACAACCCTCCTTTCTGGACTTGGGACTGGCTATGTAAAACATAGGCGGAGTTCTATTCTATTTAAGAGTAGTTTTTTTTTTTCTTTTTCTATTAAGTTATTATGAATGTCAGGGACAAGTTTAGCAATATGTTCGTAAAATTGACCATTATTTATCAGCCACGTGTCTAATATGCAGAACTGCAAATATGCAAAATGCAAAATCTTTGGTGAAAGTTGTGATATCAGAAAAACTTAAAACATAAAACAAGTAAAATTACACAAGCAATGCTGAAGCTTACTAACATTGCTTTAGGGTTTGAGATGTCAAGGAAATCCGTTGTGTGGGGTTGGAGTTTAACATAAGTCCCCTTAGGTAAGGTTGTATTCTTCACCCGAACAGTGTCTCCCTCTTGCAAGAGCATATTTTGCATCATCTGAAACATAATTTATTGAAACAAAAAATGGCTTGTTCCATAGAATATCCGATCTTAGGCGGTAAAGGCATCATTTTCTTCTAGGGGGAATTGGCTCCATGCCACCTCAAAACTCTAAAATTAGATTTTTGCCACCCTATAATACTTTCTTTGAAAATTGCCACCACAAATCTCTTTTACTTAGAATTTTGCCCCAATTACTAAATTAAAATTATTTTGTAAATTAAAACAATTGAAATTAAAAAATATGACCAAATTACCCTTATTGAATTTTAAATAAAAAAATGGACCCACCTGTCATTATCGTCTTCCTCCTAACGCGTCCCTGCCTCCCTCACAGTAAAAAAATGTCTTCTAACAATCATCATATTCAAGGATTTCTGTTACAATCTTAATTTATTCTATACGACTTGGAGGCTTTATTGATCGATCTTCAAAAGATATATTATTCATGTTGGTGTGAGCTCATGAATTGGGGCATGACCTGCTCTACCACCAAGATTGCCACCAAAGGCAGTAGATTGCCACCAAGATCGAACATTTGAAGCATCTTCTATATTATCTCTAGTTACTTTTTTTATTCCTATTCATTTGACTTAGGCCGCGGACTTGCAGCTCTAAAGGAGCCTACACATTTGCTTTTTCCCTTCCTTTTTGTTGATCTCGCCGATCCAGTGTATGGGGAAATTTGGCGTGGGAAAGCAAAATAAAGAGTTGACGCTGTTACTTAGTAGCTTATCCATGCACATAAGTTACTTACCTAGCTATCCCCGTAACCGAGGCAGTGGGCACTTTGGCCATCCATCAACTAAGGCGAGTAGGACTTTTGTCTCTAGGTAGGAGAAGATAAAATCTAAAACCAAAGGGATTTGACTACCCTTATAATCACTGATCGTATGCAAATTCTCTATCACAATCTAGTTTCGAGTCGAGAAAACTGGAACCGGATTCGTGCGTGAGAAGACAGTGAGAGATATTTTCTTGGTTTGAATCAGAGGTGGAAATGGAGGAGGAATGAGGGTTGATGGCGGTGGGGTTAGGGGAGAAGAACAATATGACGGGAGGGGTTAGAAGGGAATAAGGGTAATTTGGTCATACTTTTTAATTCCAATTAATTTTAATAACAAAATTATTTTATAATGATAATTGGGGCAAAATTCAGAATAAAGTAGTTTTGTAGTGGCAATTTTCAAAGATAGAACTATAAGGTGGCAAAAATCTAATTTTAGAGTTTTGAGGTGGCATGAAGCTAATTCCCCCTTTCTTCTAGTAACAACATAATTCAATGGTTGACATATTCTGATGTCACTCATGTATTGAAAGAAATGCTTACCCAGTAAGGCATATAGATCACCCCTTCTTCTGCCACGAACTCCAGAACACCACAGTGTGAAATTTTGTTAGTTGCATCATTGTGTAGTTCAAAAAGCATAGGGTATTGAATGTGCAAAAATGCTGCAAAATAAATCATCAGAAAAATAGCCCAAGTTGTTGATCAGTTTATTCCACTTAGATTCTCCAATCTCAGTGTACAATTTGGTACCAATTTGTTAAAACTATCTCAAACCCATATGATAAGTTATGATAAAATGCCACTCCAGTGTTTGTGTCATTACTATTCTCATAGACTAAAATAAGAAAAAAAAATGATGAAGCAGCCTACCAAGACGATCAAGAGCAGATGGGGGCATTAAAACTGCATTCAGAAGAAAAAAAAAAAAGAAGAATGTTTTAGAAACATAAAATGTCAACAAAAAAATTCTACATAATGTTTCCAAATAAAAAAAATAGCAATTGAAAAAAACGCATTGAGATACCTTTATCACCAACTTCGAGGTTCGGCTGCATATATAAACAAAACCACAGATCAAATAAAAGGGATAAATTGGAACTTCAATTGTCATAACATAAAAATAAATTTCATTTCATATTGCAAACAAGCTTTAGGTAAGTACATTGTAGCTAATTGTGATATAAATCAGGTTAATTAAATAATGTAAAACAAACAAAACCTTATCAATAAAGGATGATGGATAACAACGGTATGTCTGCTCAAAAGAATTTCCACCAAGAAGAAATCGTCCAAAAAACTAGATGTTTGATGATTAAGTAAGATATAATTACTAACACATATGTAGAAAATATATGGTGAATTAAAACAACAAAACTTATTAACAAGAAAATCCTAAATAAGATAATTAAGGAAGGAACTCGTTTCTCTTTTTTCCAAAAAGGTCATAGTTATGCCACCAATTTCACAAAAAGAACCAACCACGGGATATTTTAATGTCCAAAAGGTATACCCCTGCATCATAAAACCTTATCTTTTACTGCCCCATTTATTCAAAACCCTCAACGAAACATAAGTAAACCCTGTGAATGGCCTAAGCATCAGTCTCGAGAAAAGAATATCATAACCTCATGGACTTAACAGCTCTATACAAACAATACACATCTCGGCCTAAAAGACACAACATACAATACAAATTTATTTATAAAAAAAATATTCTGAACTAAAAATAAAGAACACTGTTAATTTGTACAGGCAAACTACATGCTAGCTAATACAAGAGAACGTTATAGAGGATACTAACTCCATTATTCTTAGAAACAACTTGGTGCTCTATAGGATAGATGGGAAAGGGGTGCCTCAAGCCCTCACATCCCTCACAGTACCATACTAAACACTATATAATGGTCTTCAAACAACAATATGGATAACATGTATTCAAAAGCAACAACACTGATAAATAATACTTCAACAGACAAAATTTGTGTCTTACCATTTTGACTATAGCTTCAATTTTATCCTCCTGTGTTCCTGTTAGCAAGGAAATTGCAATTAACTGAGAGAAAAAATAGTTGTGATTGAACACGATGCTATTGTGATTCTTGCCGAAGTAAAATGAAAACTGACAAAATTGAATCTCCTAGGATAATGTATGAACTATTATTATACAGGAACCGCTAAGTTGTGCAATCGGCTATTCTTTCAGTAAGAAAGCCTCAAATAAAATGAGGAGATCTTGAACTAAATATATCAGTTTCTCATTACATTTCAGGTCGTATTCTTGAAGAAAAGAGGAGTTTGAAAAGGAGAATAAGGCTTTACTATTTACTGAGGTGCAAGCGATGAACGAAATTAGACAATCAAAATGTACATTAACATACCGAAACTAAGAAGGAAGAAGAAGGAACACAGTCGCGTGGAAGTTAGGCAGGCAAAGAAGATTCTGGAAAGTGGAAATGTAGGAGAAATTTGATCAGAAATTTTTGTACGGGTAATAGGCATTACAGCGTGATATAAATTATTTCGGATTCGGGTTTATCTCTTAAAAAGTTCGCTTTCCGATAGCAGTATCACTGGCCCAAATTTCATATTAGGATGGGCTGGATTAGATGGCATGTAAACGAACCGGGCTTTTCTATTCTCGGATCATTGACACGATCAAACCCGAGCCCATAATGGGAGGCACCTATAAATGTTCGTGAAGGAAAAAAATCCGGATCTGAAAAGGAGTTTGATTGATTCTCGCTTTTTTGCTCCCCCTTACGACTTTGGATCCGATCCAATCACAGGCTATTACTGTCTCATCTCCTCCGGCGAAGATGTCTTCTACTTTCAGCGGCGATGAGACTGCGCCATTCTTCGGCTTCCTTGGAGCCGCCGCTGCGCTCGTATTCTCATGTGAGTTCAAGACCTTACCATGTCTTTCGCAATCAAATCTGTAATTGATAATCGGGCGATTGATCTGATTTAGATGAGGTTTTCCATTTACGAATTGATCAGACGATTACGATTGTTTAATGACTGATTGTCGATTTTGATTATAATCTGACTTTTCATTTCTCTTAGATTTGCTTCAAATAATCCATGAAATTGGAATGTTTGATCGTTATCACTCATTCCCTTAAGTTCGTTATTTATAGTAAAACTATAGCGCTTTTTTCTTTTTCTTTTTTATAAGTAGCACTAGCGTTATCCTGATGTTGGAATTTATATGGGAACTGTGATAATTTGAACAGATATCATTTAATTGTTTACATTGTTGAAATTGAATCTATGCATTTATAGGGGAAAAGATGTAATCTAAATATTTTTTATATAGAATAATAGATTGTTTAACTATATCCTACTATTTCACATTTAATCATAGCCAAGCGGATTTTTGTATTATTACTTTTTTGCATGAGGTATAAAGTAACGTGACATGAAATCAAGCTCAGCAAGTCTTACAAGCGAAATATACAGAATGAGAAACATAAAAGAAGTTTTTCAGAATATATCAAAGTTAAAAAAGATCCATTCATAAGTTTTTCTTTGGGCGAATCCTGACTAGGGCCAAATGTCATAACTAACAACAACAACAAGGCCTATCCTAACTAGTTGTGGTAGGCAGGAGGCATGAAATGACTGAATTTTGACGTTGACCCGCCAGCCTATCACAACCTCTTCCTTTTCATGGCTTGAAAAGGCTGTGTAAAAGAAATTATATAAGATATGGGAAAAATAGTAGTTTATTTGAACAAAGTGTTTGTGAACCTAATATTGATGCTGTACACCCATATTTATAACAGCATTACAGACCTCTCTTGTAGTCTTGTGCACTGTCGATTAGGATTATCAAGTTTGAGCTTATGTTATTTTTTATTCTTATTGAGAAACGTTTCTAATTGTATCCATGTGGCATTAATGAAATCTGTTAGTTATCTCTTTCGTTCTGGGTTAATTGTATCCCCACACTTCTGCTAGTTACCTGAAAGGAGCATTTTTTTTTTGTTTTGTTTAGGAGGATCAAGCCTCAGTAGTACATCTGTTAGCTGAATATTTGATTACCTTTGCTCTTGTTTCTCTTTGCTTTTCTTTTAAATTAAGTAAGATTAACTTGATAACGTGTCAGTCACTCGGCATATTTTTTTCTTCTTAAATGTAGGTATGGGAGCTGCCTATGGGACAGCAAAGAGTGGTGTGGGAGTTGCGTCGATGGGAGTGATGAGACCTGAACTGGTGATGAAGTCAATTGTCCCAGTGGTCATGGCTGGTGTCCTTGGTATTTACGGTCTCATTATTGCTGTTATCATCAGTACTGGCATCAACCCCAAGGCCAAATCCTACTACCTCTTTGACGGCTATGCTCATCTCTCCTCTGGCCTTGCTTGTGGTCTTGCTGGTCTCTCGGCTGGCATGGCCATTGGCATTGTTGGTGACGCTGGTGTCAGGTATTTCTTATATTTCTGGTTGATTGAGTTTTGACATTTATGTTTTTTTTCTCTTGTCGGCTTGGTTTCGGTGAGGCATGTTTCTCTAATTCTCTGTTAAGAATTAGAAAGTAGGCAGTGGCTAGTGGGGTACTGGGGTACCACTATGTTGCATGGATATGGATATTGGTATCGTATCCTATACAAAACGGGACTTGTCGTTCTTCAAATATTTAATACAACAGGGCTTTATTTCTTCATGTTGTATTCGTTTTCCCTTTCTCTCTATATTAATATCATCTATTTCAGAAATAATGATAAGAACTTTCAAAGCATTTATTATAACCCTCAACTTTACATGTCTACACAATTTAGTCACAATTCAACCTCATTACACTAAAAATCATACTCCTACCAAGTACTCAAATAAGTAGGGGTAGAGGATGGGATAAAGTGTTCATCAAAATGTTGGCTACAAAAGTTATGAGATTTATCTCATTTTGAAAATAAGCATTGGGATAAAAGTGCTGGGTATTAAAATATAAAGATATACTAATATCGCAATATAGTGTGAGAGAGATGCACTAGGTAGAGACAAGTGTGAGTGTGTAACCTTACAGGCCTTTCTTTGTTCAATCAGAAAGAAGATGCAGATGTTAAAACAAAACTAGAAGTGTGGTTTTTTTTTCTTTTCCTGTTTTGAAATTGAGCAGCTGTTGTTAACATTTGTTAGCCTCGTCTAGTTATCTCTCACCTACCCAGCTTTTAGTCTTTCCCTTACTGCATAGATGGCTTATCCAGATGTATCCTGGCATATAGGAGATAGTACGAGTGATTCAAAGTGATTAAAACAATCTGATACACCACCTGAGTGATATGTACTGAGCTGGTATCAGATACATATCCATAACCAATATGTATCTGATGCAAGTAACGTAATTAATATGGAATATGGGGGGTAATATGGGGTTACAATTTGCATGGGGAACTTTTGACATTTTTGGAGATGCGGCTTCAGATAGTATTGTCAAATCAGTATTGTTCCAGATGAAATTTGCATAGTTAGTGCTTAGAACTATAAAAGATTTAGATGGTGATATATCTGTCGCGTTAAATCATTTTTGTTTCATCTGTAATATAGCACGTGGTCCATCGCAATACTAGCTTATTGAAATAGAGCTGTGTTGGTCAATATCATATTCTGTACTATTCATGTATTTTCATTCCATCTCAACCTTTTTTGTAGTTCTTATGTCAAAAACTACCTAAACTATGTGGATTAACAATTATCTGTTGCTTGTTGGTTTACAGGGCTAATGCACAGCAGCCTAAGCTTTTTGTTGGAATGATTCTTATCCTCATTTTTGCTGAGGCGCTTGCTCTCTATGGTCTCATTGTCGGTATTATTCTCTCTTCTCGCGCTGGCCAGTCAAGAGCCGAGTAATTCAATTTGAGATGCTTTAAGGGTATGGTTGTATGATGTGCTATGCTCTGCTAAAATTCTTGAGGTGGCCAATTTTAAGGTTTCTACTAGTTGTATTTCCATACTGTTTGTTCTTTTCTCCTCTGCATGTTGGTTGTCTGTCTGTACTTCTGGTAGAGGTCCTTTTTTGCTCAATAAAGGTACATAAGGTGGCACTCTTTAGATGTATCTATTGAGATTACTTACAATTAGCTTGTTCCGTGTATCTTTATTCTCCCTTTTGGAAACAAGTTCTTTTATTACCCTTGTTGTGGTATTTTGCTATAATGTCAAGTCTATCCATTGATACATATAAAAAGGCAGTTTCTTGTATGAAACCTGATATCTGATGCATAAGTGCCCTTGGTAGAAAAGTAGGCAATATGTTGTGGTTATTTTTGTAATGTTGATATTTATCTGTTGTTCCTAGAAAACGCTTGGGAAGTTCGATGCTGTTGAGGTTATCAAAATAGTGTGTTAATCATTCGATTTGCTCCGATATCTTACCCTCAAATATTGGACATCTTTCTCTCGATGGGCAATGTGGTAGTTAAATAGCAGTTAACAGCTACTAGGGATCATCTGATAAACATATTGAACAATCAAATTGCCATTGCCTGGTATTGGATTTGTTTGTCGTTACAGTAAATTAGGTAGGAAACACAGACACTGCATTTTAGATTAGCTGGAGTTTCAGAATCTAACAGCTGTCCTTGTATGGTCCGACCTGGCGACCTTCTGAACTTTGGTGGTAAACGTTGGGAATAGGTTGAGTTACCCAAGAATCGTTGGCGGTGCTTTTTTCCCAACTGGAATCTATCCGCTTTGACCATTCAATTTTACTGTTTCAAAGGGCGAACAAAAAGCTGCTCCGACTCGATTTCTTTTCTCCCAAGGGAACGACGCAGCGCCGAACACGTCCTTACAGCGTACGAAACTTACAAATTCTTGCAAGACCCAAATGTTGGTGAATTCATATCAGCTATAGTAACATAAAAGTTTTATATATTGGTCTGCCTCTTCTAATCTAACGTTTCCGATTGAGTTATATTTGCCCGAAATTTCTGCTCAACCTGATCTACAAATTTCTCTCTTTCTTTCTCTCTCTCCTCGTGAATTTACATCTCACCATTCGCCATTTTAGTATACTACTATTTCTCTCTTTCTCTGTAAATTAACTCAACTAAAATTCCACTCATCCAAATTACTTCTATCTCTTTTGTTCAACTCTCTCTCTCTCTCTCTCAGTTCGAAATATTGAACATCTTATTAATAGGGCCTGCAACCCGTTAAGAACCAAAAAAAGCTTTGATTAAGCAACTGAAGCAGTAATATAACTGGAGCCAGAAATGAAAAAAAACGCTTTGATTAAAACATTATCAATTGAGAAAAACACAAATCATTGAAAATGAAAATGCAAAATCTGCAGGAACTATACCTCCAACAAAGAATTGTATCTTTTACATATTGGTCCCTCTTAAGTTCTGAAATGCAAAATGATTTTTTTTTTTCAAAACATGCAATAAAAGAAGAGTATAACAGATAAACACATAAAAATCACTATGGCAATTCTCTAATTAATAATTGGTGAAATTAGAGCTAATATATTCAGAGATGAATAATTAAGGGTGAATTGCTCTAAAATATCAACCATCACCATCAATTCAAATTCAAATCTATAGATTGCAGTAAGTAACAAAGATTAAACCAAGTGAAGCTGTAACAAAGACTAAACAATTAAACATATCTAATTTTCTATACCTGTTGTTCAAACCAAAATGGCCTTTTGGATTTTATATATGTTATATACAATTCAAGATTCTCTGCTGGTTTTTGAATTAGTGTCTTTCAATTCAACTCCATAAGAAACTTACCTCTTCTTACCAGCTGTGCTGTAAAGGTGGTGCGCAAGAAATCAATTGAAAAAACGACAAAATAATTCGAAAACCAATATGCGTTGCTAGAAATCACTTGAAAAAAAAGACAAAATAAAAGAAAATGCAAAATCTATAGGAACTATACCCCTGACAAGGAATTGCATCAGTTCATACAAACTCCTGACAGTGATATCATGTATTTCTTATCAGTACAGGAAATTTCCTGAGCTTAACTACACTGACACAAGCTGCAGTATAAAACTATATCCAAAATAAACTGCCTACATCAAAGTCCCACCCCATAATCTAAATTCCAAAATATATATATCCCCTCCCAAGTCATACAAGTAGCTCGATTACATGCTCTATTTGAAACATCCAACAATTGAAAAATGATGTTTGAACTTAAGAAATAATATATAGCACATGAAAATTAACTTCAAGTTTTTTTCCTTAAATTTACCTTGTTGGCCCTGGATGCCATATTGATATTAGAAATCTGTTGTGTTGATCCCTTCTTTTCACTACTTTTCTTTTTGCTGTTTTTTTTGGGAATATTTTCAATCCAGCTTTGGTTTCTTTTTTATCGCTTCTTTCCACTTCTTTTCTTCAAACGAAGTGAATTTTGAGAAAGATTTTTCAGAAATGCTGATACTTCATCCACTTGCTTCTGAACATATCATTGAATTTGTTCTGAAAGGTTGACATATTTTCATCTACATGTTTCTCAACATTATCCAATACACCATTCAGAAATGTTGACACTTTCAGAACCTGATGTTTTGGGAGCTATTTTAGTGAATTTCCGACATAAGTGTTGATTCCTTCTAGTGGCATCTAACTTTTTATCAACAACTTCATTTTTATCACACACAACAACATTTCTTGCTTCTCGAGTCCACCTCTTCAGAACATATTTTTCAGGCAACAACTTTATATTCAATAAGTACCTTCAATGCATGACTACACAAAACACCCCCACCTTTCAAACTTTTGCAACTACATAAAACCACTTCATCAATTGAATTCCATGTGACCTTATAAGACTTACCAGAAAGCTCACCTTACTCTACCTCACACCTTGAGACAATGTACTCATTTTTTATGGGACCTTGAATTCTCAGTGTCATGGCCAACTCATACTCCTCTTGAAGTATCTCAAAATTTTTTGGAGTGTATACAGGTTGCTCATTGGAGTAGAATAGGTACATTCATTTTAATCCTTGGTAATTTTCTTCTACAATTGAACTTCGACATATTTTTCTTTTCACGCTTGTCGGGAACTACTCTCTCAAAGTGCTTGAAAAATCGAACAATATCCATGTCCGACTTCAAATAATTCTTCAAATCATTGTTGAGACTTTCACTTAGTTGGGTGCTCTGGACCCCTAAACTAAAAACATCCTTCCTATAACAATAAGCCCATTTTATATTTTCCTTGTATATAAATGGCAACCATGGTCCTTCGATCTTGCTCTTCAAATCCTTAAAAACCTTTTCAAACTCTTATTCCTCTTCATACGCTCTCACACAAGCCCTAAACTTGCCAACAAAGTCTGTTTCACCTTTGTTATGACAAAGCAATTTTCTTGTTGCATTTTCCGTTATGTGCCAAGTACACAAATTATGTGTTGTATTCGGCATTATATTAGCTAATGCTATACCCATTGCCGCATCTTGACGGTAAAAATAGTTTTGGGTCGGTTGTTGTTATGAGCTTTAAGGAAGGTATAAAAAACCCACTGAAAAGATTGTATATGCCTTGAACGTACAAGAGTACTGCTCCAAAAATTAAATTTCTCTAAAATGGATCAAACCAACAAACACTCCAAGGGTTTGTGTTCTTTATTAGTGCCATGTGTTGTGTCAAAAATAATTACTTCTCCAAATTGAGCATAATCAATAACCATTTGTGCATCTGCCCAAAAGATATTGCCAATCTCTTGGTCCTCTATTTGCTTCGCATGTTGAAAAGAAGGATTATCATTAACTTGTTGACAAAAGCAGTAGCAGACAGTGGCGGATCCAGGATCTCAGTCAGAAGTAGGCACATTTATATAAAAAAATTTCAAAATATGAAATACCACTAAAATATATTTTTTACATATTAAAAAAGCAAAATAGATAAAATATTAAATACCACTGTTGTGCGTTGCGTTTCTGTGCTGAAAAATTGACCGAGTTTTATTCGTGTAAAATTCGAGCCAGCTTGATTTTGGGGGCTTGCCAGTGATCATGTATGGCTCGGCTTGTGACACAATATTAAAATTTTGATTAATCTTAATCCTTTCTATGTAGGCTTGCTAGTTTGAGAGGCCTGCCATATAAAAATCAAAGAAAAAAATATCAGTACAAGTCTCAATTCGCCAGTCCCAGTCAAAGTCCCAGTCAGGCAGTCAGCGCCTCAGCGACTCAGGGGCTGTCCGACAGCACTCTGCAGTCTGCAGTCAGCGACAACGAGTGAACTAGGCAGGAGGCACCAACAGGCAGCAGTGGCGGGCTGGCGGCGTCGCGAGTGGACAAGCAGTGGCGGCGTCGGCACAGGCGCACAGCGGCGGCGAGTGGTCGAGGCAAACTCTGCTGCTAACGGCTGACCTGCTGTGGTCGAAACTCGAGACAGTCAGTCAGTCAGACAGCGGCACTCGGCACAGACTGATAGACGCACACGCACAGGCGCACCGCGTCGGGTGTCGGTTGAGTGGCGAGTGCTGGTTGTTGGCCTGCGAGACAGCGTCGGGAATCGGGATCTGCTGACTGCTGCTAGGGTTCGGGTGTCGAGACAGCGGCGGGACTCGGAATCGAGCGAACTGAAGGTGAGGGAGTCGATATTTTTTCTTCTTCTTTACTGTTGGATTGTTGGGCTATGCGCCCGGGCATGCTGAACTATTTTGAATAAAAAAAGGTTTAACATAGATATGGCCTCTGGGCCGATAGATAAAGATAGAGGTGGGCCTTTTTATTTTCAGGGGTAGGCACCTTCTTAATTAATCATGAGCCTCTGCAGAACTTCACATTCCAGGGGTAGGCAAGTGCCTACCCCTGTGCCACTGTAGATCCGCCCCTGGTAGCAGATGCATAATTTGAGTCAGAGATAGACACAAATTACATACAAAAACATAAACATCATTCAAAATGTTGAATATCATAAAAAATATGTTTTACATATTTAAAAAACAAACATAGAAGTGTCATTATATCATCCTATAAATAGAAAAATATTAACCTGTGAGCATTTGAACTAATTTAAGTACAAATCATAGCTGAATTATTTATAAGTCTTATTAATATGTTGGATTAAGAAAAGATACCATCTCCAATCCTGATAACTTCGGAGGATTTCCAATTTTTCCTCTTGCTTTTAATACCACCTGAACCAGTCGTGTAATGGTGCACCATTTTGTCTGCATTAGTGCCTGCCAAAAAAAGATTAAGATACTAGTTAATATACAGATAATTTGTTGGGTCCAATTGAAGTTACAAAATGCAATCAGGAAGAAAAGCAAATCATACCTAAAACTCCCCGTTGTGCGTGTAAGCAACGAACTCGTTCCATTGCTCCTCGCTGACAGGTTCTTCCTTATCCATGGGCGTAAGCGGATTCTCACGATAAATGTACTGTTGCCTTAGCCTGACCTTCCAGACCTTCCAAAGGTCGTCCATCTTTGCAAGGACTTTATTCTTCCTGGTGTCATCTGTGAGGTGCCAAGTATACTGCAAAAGACAACAAAATTACAATGGACATATATATCAATATGCAATGTAGAGTTAGGCAAATGTAACATAATTAAATGTAGAGTTTAAGGTTTAAGATTTGACCTTAATCTCCTGTCAAAGACTTTCTTTTAGATCTTTGTCGACATTGTCCCACTGCTTTATGTGACATGACGTGTGCGATCTAACGGAGACACCTAGCCTTGTGGTCCAGTCCTTAGCCATATCATCGGTTGCTATGCCATTTTCATCGAATTCGATGTGCTTATCATGCTTGTCCTTGACTTTCTGAGTCGTGCTTTTGGACCTTGCCTTTCGGCTGGAATTGCAAGCACCTTCGGACGACATGGCTATCAATACAAAAGATAACAATTAGATTAGTAATTCAATTATACTTAGAAATTCTATTATGAGTTTTGTGCAATGAAGTTTGTCTATGTACCAAACTACACAAGGGAGAGTAAATTTGCACCCGAAAGGAAGTCGCATGTGCCCGCAATCAACTCCTAGCGTCAAGAAATTTGCCTAAGAACCTCCTCTGAACCTCTCTTTGCTCTGTGCCAAATTTGCGCCTGCAAGGAGCTCGCTTGCGCCCGCAAGAGCTCCGCACAACAGGGGAGTAAGGCAGAAATGACTAAGTCCTGCTAAGGAGGAAATTCAGCCTTGCGCTCGCAACTCATTTTTTTGTTGTGCAACGATTCGTATTTTCGTCATATCTTTTTCATCCTGACTCCAATTTTGATGATTCAAAGTACGTTACGAAGCTAAGAATAAGCTCTACAGATTTGGCACAAGGCCTTTGACATTTCATTCTTGATTCCTGCACGTAAATTGCATAAAAGTAGGAAAGTATCTCAAACCCATATAAAACAAATGCAAATAAAACTAAAATTACAAATTTTGTTTGAATTTCACAAAGAAAAACCTTAAGTTATATATATATGATTTGCATTTGTCATTAGTGTCATGTTATTTACGGGTAATATCAAATCATTATGAAAATTTATGATTATGATACATTTTAGAAAATAATTGAATTATTGGAGTTGATTATTTTCTAACTTATGTACAAAATATACATATGATATATATTTTGATTATTTAACTGACCCAAAGAAAAGATAATAATAATTTATATTATGTGTATTATAGTGATGATGATTGAATAATAATTAATAAGTATATGATATGATTAGTTATCATATAAAGAATATTTTGTTGTATTTGATGCACTTATATATATACCAAGTGGCTCAACGGAAGTTTGTTATATACTTTGCATACATATAATTTTAAACCATAAAATAGGCACTTTTAATAATGAATTATTATAATTTTACCAACTTTAATTATAATGACCTTATTATTCGAAGAAATCATACGATATATTTTTTCGTATCACTATTATTTTAAATTTAACAAAATTTAGTGTTAATTTTACCAACTTTAATTGTCAGTATATTTTATTAAATAAATTTTTTTATGATTCAATTTATTTCTGCCCAACGGTGCTATAAATTGATAATGATAGAACTATTATGTTAGAATAAAATATCTTTTTGCGTTTTAATTATATTTTAGTTTGATTAATTGATGATTAGTTATTATAATATTGATTCATTTTATTATGTTATGTGTGAATTATTTTAGTAAGCATTTCTTAATAGAGATTTGCATAAAGATATCTTAATGAAACAACTTGAAGTTTTTTGTTGTAAAGGAGATATAAGTTGAAATGATCTATTATGAGTTAAAATAAGCATTCACATGATATTTAAACTTTTACGAGCTCATAATCATGTTTAAATTTAAAGAAAATACAATAGATCAATGATATCTCGAGATTAGTAAGAGTAAATTCATTAGAGTTTTCAACCCACTACGACATGTTACAAACGTTTTAAACTTATTTTGTACATGGATGATATTTTTTTTCTCTAAGAACAATAAGTAAAGTGATGTACTTAAGTGGATAAACACCAAACTTGTTGTTAAGAAAGTCAAAGATGGTACTATCATAATAAAACATATTATCAATACAAGAGCTAGTTAGCTATTATGTACTACTATTCACTGCCCACCCTTTTCAAAGAGCTTGTTGCTGGCATGAGTTTGATTAATGACTTGTAATTTTGTTGTAGTAAACTATGTACATATGTATGTACTGAAGCTTCAATTATGTGACTTTGAATTTATTATATTTTCTTATTTTATTGTTGCGCAATATTTTTATTTAAGCAAATTCTACTTACGTGGATCGAATAAATTTTATTAGACTTTTGCTAGAAAGAATATCTATGCTACAATTAATATGGATCAAATGACGTTACTTGTTGTTTTGATTACATTAGTTTGATTTCGTGTTTCTAACTTAACAAGATTTAAGTTAATGAAAATTATATTTGTCAATTTTGAAGTGTGCTTAATTAACATGTTTAAAATATAGGCCAAGTGGAATAATGTTAGAATATTTTAATGTTATAATAGTTACTTTATGGCATATCTAATTATTATGAGCCAAGTTTATTTAAGAATAATTAATTAAAGGTGCATCTATATTTTGATGCAAAATATGATGTACACATTCATTGTATCTGATCTTAGATGTTGTCTTAGAATAAATAAATATACTCAATCTCTCTACAGAATTATGGTCTTACCTTAACTTATTTTTCTGTCACTAAAGTACTATTATGGAGTAGAGAATAGAGTATACAAATGCACAAAGCGACATCATTATGTCTAAGAAAAACCATTGATGATCAATACTAGTGTTATAGTGCTGTAGTTTTGGTTTATGTTTTGCTTTTGAAGGACGAACTTACGCTTTAGTTTAACGATTTCAGTTATCCAAAATTGTGAGTTCTAGCTTAATCTTTTTTATCTTATAGAATTACACATTTTGTGCTATAATTTAATAGTAAAATACAATATGATTAAAAAGTATTTTTATATATAAGATGTGTTTTAGGTTGTTATTTAGCTTCAAGGTGATTCAAGAGAAAAATGTGCTTGGAGGTCGAAGGTGGAAGACGGAGATTTTTCAAGAGACTTAGAACAGACTCCTCTATACTAAGAGATTTAAAAATATCTTGAAAGTATAAAGTTCCAATCTCTTGTATGAGAGATATATAAAGTTTAGTTGTTGCTTTTGTGATGCACATGAGGTCATACATTAAATATTTTAACATTAATAATTAAGAGCAATATTCTTTTTTTATGTTGGAAGTTCCAAATTCGAAAACTGACGTGAGAAGACTTCAGGTCATTCAAATTTTATGTTATTTAGACCATTTTTATCTTGAGAAAGAGCTCTATAAAAATCAAACTTAGTGAATTTTGCATACATTTAATGTGGGCGAAATAACAATAAATAAAAAATAAGAGATATTGTATTACTGGTCGTAAAGATAAAATATTTCTCTTTTAAGTGCATGCACTACCTTATAAATTAATCAGAATTTAATTTGATTGAACTGCAAGAATCCTTTGGAGTCTAGACGATGATGCTTTCCAAGGTCTTCGGATCTGGTATGCTCTATTGGGCAAGAATCCGCTTTGACAATTCTGCTCTACTACCGGATCAACTTTAATCTTTCTTTTTAAAAGCTTAGAAAAAGCCCAAGCCCAAAATTAATGCGTTCAGTTGATTTAATTGGGCTTTTTTTTATCCCTCTTTATACTTTTCCTTTTTAAGAAACAAGTGAAGAAAGCGGATAATAGCCAGAAAAAACAGGGAAGTTTCAAACGCATAAGAGTCGTATGTATATACCTACTAGTATATAGTAATGTTATTCATTAACAATGCAATAATATATATTGGCCACATTGTAAAAGAGGAGCTCAGTGCACATAAAAGAGCTCACTAAAACTGCAATTCCCATTTAATTGGAAATTCACATGCCAACTAACTTGCCCAGCATACATACCAGAAAGAAAAAAGTAACACACAAAAAATCTGAATTAGACGAAACAATGTGATGCATCTGAGCTCATTAACTCACTGAACGAGCCGAACTCATCCTGCTCTCCTTCTAGCAAGAGAAATGCAACCTCATCCGATTCATGACATGTGCCGTTGACAGATGCAGCTTGATCGGTGCTGAATTTTTCTTCAGGGCTCAACTGCGAGGCAACAAATTTGTCTAGTGCTCTCCAATCCGACACTCCAGGTATCGAGCTTCCTACTTTTTCTTGTTCGACGGCATGGCTGTTAATGGTGAGTGGTGGTAAATGGAGCAACTGTGCATTGACAAGAGGTGTGGGGCTTTGTAACTCTGGGAGTTGCACAAAGTTATTTGAGTTTGCTAAGAAGGTGAGGTCATCGAGTTCGGCCTCTTTCTTGCAAAGTAGAGAGGTTTTTGTATGGTTTTGTAGATAATCAAAACGATCCGGAATGATGGAGTAGCCGGAGACCCACACGTCGTTCATTCCTCTGGAGGGATAATTAGTTGTTCGCTTCTTGAATGCTCGACAAACAACCCAGCCTTCTTCCTGTGAAGATGTTTCATATAAATAATAGTTCTCTTTTATTGAAAAAGAAGTATTCATTATATTGTACAACATCAATGGAGGGCAAAAATAACTGAAGTAGAATCTTTTTACAAAAATGTTTAATTAAATAAATTCAGTCATCACTGTATTAACTTTAAATTGAAGAAATCGCTTTTAAATTTATTCTCATAATTCCATTACATATTACTTAATTAGGACTGCTTTCAATTTGAAACACTTTGTATGTACTAGCACCATTTCAACTCTTTTAAATTTTCTGTGTAATAGAAAGAAACTTTCGTTTTACATCCTTGCGTATAAGCTATATTGCAAAGTATGTACTCTTGTTAGGTCATAGAAGTAAATTCCTTTATCTTTTGAATAGGATTAAGAAATCTGAAATATTTTGGATCATCAATGCAACAATCTCCCTTTAAAAAAAAAAAACCATCTCCCTTTAAAACATTTTCAAATAATTTATGATCAGTACATGCACAATTTATGATAAGTTACCTGGGGCGGTGCATTCTCGTCTGTCTCAAGCCGGTATTCATGCATAATCCAGTCAGTTTTCTGTCCATTAGGCGCTCTTCCTTTGTAAAAGACAAGTGTCTTTCTCATGCCAATGAGCTTATGTTTCTCTTGAACAGCCTTGTCTCTCCCTGTTGCTTTCCAAAAACCTGCCAGGGTGGCCCGGTTTGTCCTCGTTCCTGTCGGATACTTTCTATCTTTGTGACTAAAGAAGTACCACTCGCTTTGCTCCTCATAACCAATCCTACACCTCTCTGTCAGCAGAAAACCAGAGATCAATTCATTTATCATCAATATAAAAGCATTTCAAGTTGTTTTTTAAGAAACGAATGCAGCTACTCATGCATCACATAATGATATGGGCTATATGGCAAAGGCAAAAAGGTCCATAATCTTTATGTTTCTGCACTCGGCAAGCAAAATGAGGAAATCACTGATCACATTCATCTCAGCTCTGCCTTAGCCTTGACTCTTGAGTGATGGAGCAAATATTCAGTGCATCCCAACTTTGCCTTAACCTTGGTGTATGTACATGATTAAGGGATGGTTTATGCATAGCTAGGCACATTTAGTGTCTCATATGTATATATGTATGTAGTGAAAATGATATGAAATATGCTAACCTTGGAGGTCCCATGGCTCTATTCTGTACAGATCGATGTCTTTGATAACATCAAGATCTATCTTTTGAGAAGCCACCTTCTTCTTAAGATAATAACCCACAAGCTCTTCATCCGTTGGATGGAACCTAAATCCAGGAGGAACACATGATTCTATTGACTCTGTCTCCATAATCTGCATAAATGATTAATTTCAACATAAAACTAAATTGTCAAATATAGTTTTTCAAGTTGCCTTTTTATTTTTAACTTCTGTGGGGCGTGGACCATGTTACAAGTTGTGATCACCGATCAACAGTTTGTTTCTTCGCTGTATATGTACTATGAAGTCACATTTGATACCATTTTTCTATGACACAGTTGTGCCAAAGTTTCAATGAATGTATGTCACATGGAATCTACAAATGAATGAATAAAAAGACAGCTCTCCACTGTCAAATTAGGACCTTTTAACTGATTCGACGGTCTGAAACTATGCCACAATTGCTGACCCTACTGTATACCCTATTATATATATATATATATATATATATATATATATAGATTTATTGTTTTGCAAAACATGCACTCAAGAAAATGGTGAAAAGTTCATTGACCCGCTAATATTTTACAGTATACGAAGTGAAGTGCTCAGCTTCAGGGCACTGTAATGAAAGCACTGGCACTTTACATTTAACAATATAAAGTTGGTGATTATTATTTTGTTTCTTTGGTACTTCCTGCGTCAGACATCGCAGTCCAGAGAATATGCTACTAGTTAACTAGGCTCTGTCGACAATATTTTTATGTGTCACTTCCATGTTGAATTTTGTAGTCATCTTTGGGAAAAGTCTGAACATGAACCTGAGACATGTTCTAGTACTAGGTATGATTCTGTCACAACAATGGTGAAATGGGAGAACACGTGCAAGAATTAGTCTACAAAATATCATTACTACCCTTGCGAAAGAAAGAAGAAAATTTGCCTTATGTATTATTAATTGCACTAGTCTTATTCTTCTCTTCTAGAGTTCCTAGTGTTATCTTCATCAAGTTTTAAAAGAGTATATAGGTATTAAGAAAGAAGTTCATAGTAAGAACTAAGTAAATAACATATAAAATGAATGTGGTAGATCTTGGAGACAAAATAATATAAATAAGGCTTCTTAGTTTTAAACACGGCCGGGTTGCACCCCTCCAAAGCATATTATTATACATTCCACCTAATACACTTAAAGTAAAGTTTTCTGGCGTATATATTGTATCTAACTTCTTATCTTACTTTCGAATCTCATGATGCATCTATGTTAGAAATAGGTTCCAGAAATTTCTTTTTATTTGGATAGTATAGTATAATTTAAGTCAATTTGAAATTTGATTGATAATTCATCATTAAATTGATAAAAACTCCATCACTAAAATATTTTATTTGATGGAAAGCTAAATTTTATCCTAATTGTGACGCAATGATACATCACTTATCTAAGAAATTGATAGCACATCTACAACTTTATTTTTATTTTTTAATATTTTAATGTATATATTATATAAGAATTGAATGTAACATAAAAGTTAACCTATAAAAGTATTAATTTTTTTTGCATGAAGAAGTATTCAATGCCATTTGTGACATTATAACTTGATAGGAAGTTGACTAAATATACTAGTTAGGCAGGCTCCATAGACTGAAATACTAGTTAATATATAACAGGCTACATACTAATTTAATGACCATATGTCTTTTGAGAATGTGTGAGCATATATATATAGCAAAGCTAAAATAATATGCATAGTACATCATATTTCGTACTATGCATATATGTATAGCTTAATAAATAGATATTTGAGTTGCTCAATAAATTATTCATATCAAAATATTGTAAAAATCATAAAATTTGATTTTCTATAAGATTTTGATACGAATAATATATTGAGCAACTTAAATTTTAATTTATTAGACAAATTAAACATGCATAGCCGCATAGTACGAAAGGTGATGTACTATGCATATTATTTTAGTCCTGCTCTTTCTCTATATATATATATATATATATATATTCCCTTTATGTTGACTTGAAACCCTACCGATTGTCGATTAAAAATTAAAGCATACAATCGAAGTCATACTTTATTACTTTTGCCTCTCGCTATGCGCGCATGTGATATCTGGTTTTGACCAACTCAGAATGAGATTCATTTAGGTTGCACATCACTTCCATATACTTTTCATCTAATGCACTGTGTTTTATGAGGAAAGCAAGAACTTTCCTCATGATGAATTATCCTCGGAAGAAATATTAAGGATAGCGACGACCAAATATATGAATGCAATTTAAAAGTGTAAGGGGATTTGAAAAGAATATTTGTATGAGCAAACAAAAATGGGGAAAAGGCAGGGGCTGAAGTCCACTAGAAAATGGAGCATGCGCTCCCATGCATGCTCTCTAAAGAAGAAAAGGTGGTATGTATGGAAACATAAAGAAAACAAATGGGAGGTGGAAGGGAGGCATTAGCTAAAAAGGCGTCGAACCTTTTCTCTGCACGGCCTCTGACTACATGTTTGTTTGTCTAGTATTTCCTTGACACTAACTAAGCGCAACTGTTTCTGCATAATATAATATGCAACTATGCAAGGACATGAATGAGAGAAAGATCATCTGGCCATCTGGGAGAATAGTCACAGTTTTAATCGACTTTTGGTGTGGGGTTGAGAGAGAGAGAGGAGCTCAAAGCAAAAGGACGAATAATACATATATATGATGCAGACATGGAAATAATGTTATCAATCACCTTTTTTGTTGTCTTGAAATATGAGCAACAATTATTTAGTTATTCATATAACTAAACACGATTAGGGCACCAACTATGAGAGAGCCATGCATATTGTTTTCTGATCATGAATTTGGAGTAAGGAAGTTATATGCAGAGGATATCCATAGAGGATTCATGTAATCATTGATATGCAGTAAAGATCATGCATGAAAAAAGTGTAAGAGAACATTTTGAGCTAACAGCTGTTTTACTTTAACTTCCCTTATAATTAGCTTGTGTTATAAACAGAGTAAGACTCGAAATCCTTCTACAGTTTCAGGACAAGAAAACTAGTCTTGATGCCATTATTGCACGCTTCACGAAGAAGCTTGCAAGTATGTGATGATTGAGGAATTACTGAATTAGACATCATGTTTTGAGAAATAATACAAGAAAATTTAATTACGAGAAAGGTAGAAGAACATATAATTAAAGAAACATCTTTTAATAGATAGTTGCATCAACCTTAATGTTGAAAATAGTAATATCATAAACATCTTTTAGTAGATACATTCCATGCTAAGGAAGATTGGTGAAGGATTTAGCAATATGATCAATTAAAAATTTAATCAGATCACTCCCTTCCAACACTGCAAAACATTCGGTACCACACCGATCTGATGGTAATTAATGCATATGTATTAATTTATTCACATGCATTCAAGAAAGGACCAAGCGATCGACCATAAATGATTTGAGTCTATAATTATAGTTTCAATAGTTCCTCATTATTGTAGTATTTTTTTTTTTTTTTGATAAAAAGATGGGATTGTAGTATTTGTACATTGACCGAGATCATGTTAGATTTTAAGAAGGCCAAGGAATTCGGCAACGGAAATTAAATATAACATGTTTTCTGCACAATTAATCTATAAACTTTATGTTGTGAAAGCATCTACCAAAAAAAGCCTTCTATTTGTAAAAACATGACGAAATTTGAGTATATAATTATATGTATCTGCAGTTACACAGGATACCTTCCCTTCTGCCATGCATTTATAAAACCCTAGAATTTATCAGAAGAAACATATGTACTATTAATTCACCAGCTAGTGAAATGAACAAGATTTCGAAACCATTAACAAGATCACTGAGTGTTGAGAAATGATATTATCAACCTCAGAAAATCATCATCATTGGTTGTATTAGGCAACATATAGGCTAGCAATCTCAATATCACTGTATTGGTACCTAGCCCTCTTTAGAATGTAATTAGGCTCAAATAGGAAATAGCCAACGGCTAATTAACCTGATTAGGAAAACAGCCAACGGCTAAATCAATTCATAGGCTATAAATACTTGTGTACAAAGCTCTTGTAAATTAGAATTCATAATACAAAAATTCATTCTGTTCAGCATATCATCTTCTTCAATTTTATCATGGTATCAGAGCAGGTTTAACCTTCACCCACACACAAATTCCGCAGAAACACTCAAACCAGCATATTCAAACCAGCATCCTGCCATCATACTCAAATCAACATGTCTCAACTATCTGACAGCACAAAAATCACCACCATAGTTCTCAATGGCTCAAATTACATTCCCTGGGCCAGATCTGTTTCAATCGGTCTAGATGGCAAAGGCAAACTCAGCTTTGTCACTGGAACCAGAGAGAAACCCAAGCCAGCGAAAACCAACGAAATCACTGCTAAAAAAAAAATCAAGATCGAAGAATGGGAAACAGCAGACCAGATGGTCATGTCATGGCTTCTAAGCACCATGGAGCCAAAAATTTCAAATGTTCTCATGTACTCAAATACCTCAAAAGAAATCTGGGACAAGGCAAAAACGAGGTATGGCCAGCAAAAGAATTTTGCACACATCTTCACTCTCAAACAAGAGCTTGCTCAGATCAAACAAAATGGACAAAGCAACAACGAGCTTGTAACAGAAATCATGTCAAAATGGGAAGAGCTGAATGTGTATCTCCCACTGACAGTTGATCCGACTGAAAACCAGAAACGATCTGAACAAGATCTGATCTTTACATACCTGGGAGCTCTCGACTCGACCTACGAAGCCATTCGGTCGCAGATCCTGGCCTCAGCCGAAATGCCGACCTTTGACGACGTAGTATCGAGGATCCAGCAAGAGGAATCTCGGCGAGCTTTGATGAACCCCCAAACACCAGCCAACACCGACAGTCGGGCCTTTCGAGTCACTCCGTCAAACCCTAATCAGAACAGTCGAAGTAGGGCGGCCACAACAGGCGACTGGTGTGACCACTGCAAGCGAGCAGGGCACAAGCCAGACGGCTGCTGGGTGCTACACCCACACCTCAGACCACCGCGAAACAAGGGAGATAGATGTAACCGAAGGGGCGATTCAAGGTTTGGCGGAGTCGGAAATCGAACAGACAACCCACAAATAGAGATAGGGGCGGAGAAACCAAAGCACACCGATGGATCTGGGTTTTATGTGGCTCCTGCGACGCAGTTAAATCAGACAGCAGCCCCTGGATCCTCTATGGCAGCAACAACGCAGCTGAATCATATATTAACTCAACTGAACAGTCTGTTACAGCAACAGACGACAGGTTTTGTACTTCATAACTCAAATTTATCATCTAACAACGGTAATCCAAAAATTGCAAATCTAGGGAGCAAAATTAGTAAATGGGTCATTGACTCTGGGGCTACCGATCACATGACATGGGACCAAAATAAACTACAAAATATTGTTCCAACTAAAGAATCGCAACATGTACTAGTTGCAAATGGGAATAAAGTCCAAATTAAAGGTCTAGGCACCACAAATTTTTTCAAAAGAAATGTAAATAATATTTTGTACCTACCAGATTTTAGTACAAACCTTTTATCAATTAGCAAAATCACACGAGATTTGAATTGTAAGGTAATTTTCTCACCAAATGAAGTAATATTTCAGGATCAAGAATCAGGGAAGAAGATTGGTGAAGATTTTTTTAAAAATGGGCTTTATTACCTAGAAGAACCCATAAACCAATGTCATGTATCATTAAATAAAGTAGATCGAGAAAAATTGTTGCACTGGAGATTTGGTCATCCGTCTGGTCAAGTTTTAAATAAGTTGTTTTGTTACAATCGAGACTCTGGTAATTGTGATGTATGTAGACTTGCAAAACAAACTAGATTACCTTTTGCAGTTTCTACTAATATTGCAGAAGAAAAATTTGATTTAGTCCATTCAGATGTTTGGAGACCAGCCCCGGTAGATTCTTACAATCATTTTAAATACTTTGTCACATTTATCGATGATTTCTCCCGTACCACTTGGGTTTATCTTTTAAAAGGAAAAAACGAGGTTTTTTCGTGTTTTAAAGATTTCTTCAATTTTATAGAAAATCAATAAAATGCAAAAATTAAAGTATTTAGGTCAGATAACGGGACAGAATATGTAAACAATAATTTTCTAGAATTTTTTAGATCAAAGGGAATTCTCCATCAAACTACATGTATCAATACACCCCAACAAAATGGTGTCTCAGAAAGAAAAAATCGTCATTTATTAGAAGTTACAAGATCACTTCTTTTTCAAAACAATGTTCCAAAGACATATTGGTCCGATGCAGTGTTAACTGCAGCCTACCTTATAAATAGACTACCAAGTGCAAGATTAAAAAACATGAGCCCTTTAGAGATCCTCAATGGTCGAAAAATTGACCTTAATCATATTCGAGTTTTTGGATGCACTTGTTTTGTGCATATCAACAGGCATGATAAGTTAGACAAAAATTCGATTAAAACAATTTTTTTGGGTTATTCCTCTGAAAAGAAGGGATACAAGTGCTATGATCCCAAGAAACTCAAAGTATATTACTCAAGAGATGTATCGTTTTTCGAAAGCACACCATACTATCGAACACAAGAAAACAACAACTCAGAAAAAAAGGTTAGATTCATTGCAACCTCTCAACTTTATATTTCCTGAAGAAATAAACCAAGCACAGGTAGAAGATAACCACACTGTTGAGACAAGCGCAATTCCTTCAGGGGGAGAAAATGAACAACTGCAAGAAGAACTGCAAGAAGAAAATGCACTTGAACAACCTCAAGAGGAGATTGCACCAAACACAAGCGAAGGACAAATCCAAGAAGAACAGAATATACGAAGATCAGTAAGACGAATCCAAAAGCCCATCAGGTTAAGGGATTATGTATCACACCAGGTAACATACCCAATTCAGAATTTTGTTTCCTACAAAAAGGTTTCACCAGAATACCAGACCTACCTAGGAAACATAACACACCATACTGAACCAACAACATGGCTTGAAGCCAACCAAAATCCAGTTTGGCACAAAGCCATGAATGAAGAACTCCAAGCACTAGAAAAAAATGATACTTGGGACATTGTTTGTTTACCAAAGAGAAAAAAACCCGTAGGGTGCAAATGGGTATACAAGATTAAGTATAACAGTGATGGAGAAATAGAGAGGTATAAAGCTAGGTTAGTAGCCAAAGGATTCACCCAAACCTATGGTGTTGACTACCAAGAAACCTTTGCACCAGTAGCAAAAATGAGCACTATTAGAATTCTGCTATCAGTAGCCACCAATCTAGGTTGGAGCTTGTCTCAAATGGATGTAAAAAATGCATTTTTACAAGGAGTTCTAGAAGAAGAAGTCTACATGACTCTCCCTCCAGGTTATAACACCACATTAGACTCATCACATGTATGTAAGCTAAAGAAGTCAATCTATGGTCTGAAACAATCTCCAAGAGCATGGTATGCAAAATTAAGCTCTTCCGTATTAAGAAATAATTTCGTTAAAAGCACAGCAGATTCATCCATGTTCATTAAACATAACCAAAACTCTACCACCATTATTCTTGTCTATGTAGATGATATTATTGTTACAGGAAACGATAATGAAGAAATTAAAAATGTCAAACAATATTTAAAAAGGGAATTCGACATTAAAGATCTTGAAAAACTCTCATATTTTCTTGGAATAGAAATAGCTTACTCTAACAAAGGTCTATTTCTATCTCAAAGAAAATATGCACTTTACCTATTAAAGGAAACTGGTAAACTTGGGGCTAAGCCAGCTGGTACCCCAATGGAAACAAACATAAAATTAGGACTAGAAGATGGTGAATTACTATCTGATATAGGACAATATCAAAGGTTAGTTGGAAAATTAATATATCTTACCGTTACCAAACCAGATATTTCCTTTGCAGTTAGTATGGTAAGCCAATTCATGCATGCTCCACGTACCAGTCACTTAAATGCTATTGACAGGATACTCAGATACCTAAAACGCACTCCGGGTCAAGGAATCTGGATGAAAAAGAATGGTGCTCATAATGTGGTTGGTTTTTCTGATGCAGATTGGGCCGGAAGTTGCGACAGAAAATCAACCACTGGTTTCTGCACTTTTGTAGGTGGCAATTTAGTAACATGGAAAAGCAAGAAACAGAATGTTGTCGCTCGTTCCAGTGCAGAAGCAGAATATCGAGCCATGGCATCCACAGCAAGTGAACTCATATGGATTAAACATCTACTGAGTGACATGAAGATAGAACACACGAAACCTATGCAAATGTACTGCGACAATCAAGCTGCACGGCATATTGCAACTAATCCGGTCTTTCATGAAAGAACAAAGCATATAGAAGTGGACTGCCACTTTGTTAGAGAAAAAGTAGAGTCTGGAGTACTAACAGTTCCGTTCGTCAGAAGCAAGGAACAACTAGCGGACATTTTAACAAAAGCGCTAGATAAGACCAGTCATCAAGACATACTCAGCAAGTTGGGTTCTATAAACTTGTTCGAATCCGACTTGAGGGGGAGTGTTGAGAAATGATATTATCAACCTCAGAAAATCATCATCATTGGTTGTATTAGGCAACATATAAGCTAGCAATCTCAATATCACTGTATTGGTACCTAGCCCTCTTTAGAATGTAATTAGGCTCAAATAGGAAATAGCCAACGGCTAATTAACTTGATTAGGAAAACAGCCAACGGCTAAATCAATTCATAGGCTATAAATACTTGTGTACAAAGCTCTTGTAAATTAGAATTCATAATACAAAAATTCATTCTGTTCAGCATATCATCTTCTTCAATTTTATCACCGAGCATACACCAATTGCAAAAGAGTTTCGAAAACAAACACAAACAAATTAACAAGCGTATATATATGCCCACACATATATAAGATATAACAAGAAACATATACATACATTAATTAATAGAGATGTAAAAAAGATATACTTACCTTAGTAACGTACGTAGCAGTTACAAACTTATATCCTCTCTTTTTGAGTTTACCGATCAACTCTAACGGTATCAGAGAACTGTGGAGCAAATATATATATGGAGGTGCGATCGAGGAGGAGGCGTTGGTTAGAAGAAGAAGAACAGCTAGGGAGAGAGGAAAGAGAAAGGTGAGCTAGGGGTATAAAATAGGAAGAAGAAGAAGAAGAAAAGGAGAGATATGGAATAGTGGGCCCGCATTCGATTGCGCGTGGCTTGATGGAATGAAACTGCCTACCCCACCATTGTTGACGTCACTAGCTAGCTTCTTCGCCTTCTTCTCAGTCTCTCTTCCCCCTTCCTTTTTTGATCTCACATGTTTTTAGCCCAAAAATTTGGCGAGCACCTTTCGGAATTTCTGGTGTACTTTATTTAAAATCTTTTTTGTGGCACTGAAGTACTGGACAATCGATGTCACAGTTTATACAAGGATTTGTCAAAAAAATCAATATAGTGACTGACAAGACACATTTTAGTTGAATATATAATGCTCCAATTAAGTATAAATTGAATTTATAATATGTGTACGTTCTGTGTCCTATATATGGTCAAATGTAGCATAGTCACAATAATTATATGCGTCATCAAAATTTTCCCTAGACATAATAGTGACTATATATGTTGTTCAAGTAATCTGTTGGTTTCATACAAAGCAATACATATATAGTGACATAGGGAGAACATTAATGACGCTTAACATCATGCGCATAATTGGTCGGGGATTAAGGTTTGGGGGGAACTGTGTCATGGTCCCGAATTTAATTAATGCTGCAACTCTTTCAGGTCTGCGAGCCTTGACCTTTGCAACAGTGGCACTTCTAAGAAATATCTATCTATTAATTAATGAAGATGTCACCCTCATTGGTTGTACTAAACTGATGATTATTGATTATGACAGAGTATTGCTGTATTGGATAATTTAATCTAAAGGCTATATATGTATATACCACGCTGTCCTCACCTAGTGACCTTGCACCCTTAGCCCTCAACTAACTCTTAATTAAGTCTCTAAGATGAGTAATTAACTAATTACTAATGAGTACTCACTGGATTGTGACGTTTTAGTTTCAATATTATTTTACCTGTAGAGTGGATCTTTATGAAATTGAAGGAATTACTGCATTCAGGGGTGCATTCAGGGGCGGAGCCACGTGAAAATAGAGTGTCTAAATACAAAAATTTCAAAATAAATTATGTATTTGACAACAAAAAAAGTAAAAAATATGCTTATAATCTAAAAAATTTAAAAAAATATGCAATATTTTCACTACTACAAATAAGAAATTTTATAGCACCGCAAAATACCTTTAATAGAGGACTATGAGGTGGCTATTAAAGAGGGGAGCTTTTAAATGATGAAGGATCTGCTATTAAAGGTGACTTTTAATAGCGGACTTTAGTAATAGCGGACTTTAGTAATGCTCCGCTATAAAATGTGACTTTTAATAGCTGACTTGAGTAAAAATCTCCTATAAAAGATCACTTTTAATAGTGGGCGGACTTTTACTAAAAGTCCGCTATAAAAGGTTTTGAAAAATATACGGTTGAGGCGTCAGTGATTTGACAACATTTATTACGAAATAGACTGATTTGATATGCATTTTTGCTATTCGTAATATATAATTAAAAGAAAATTTTACTATTTGCAAATATGTCATTTTTTTATTGCTGTAAATTTTTTATATTAACTGTAATATGTCTTTTGAAAACACTTATTATTATTTTTTGCAAATGTGTTTCTATTATAATTAAACGAGTTGTGAAAAAAATTACAGTGAAGGAAGAAGATTTGAAAGATGAAAATAAAATGGAAGAAGATCGAATGAGAGAAGATTTCTGCGGGAGAAGGAAGAATGAGGGAAGATATATGTGAAGGAAGAATGATGGAGAGTTGATATTTATATAGAGAACAAAAAATTTGGAAGAAAAAATGGTGTCTTGATTCGTGGCAGCGTTGAATTTTTTAGAGCGTTGGATTGACAAAAATTGACGGCTCGATGAGAGCTGAATGGTGATTCGTGGGAGCAGACATTTTATAGCAGACCATAGGAGTGGTCCGCTATAAAATTCTTTAATAGCGGACCCATTCGTCGACCCCTATTAAAGATCATATTTTATAGCGGACCTTACAAGGTCCGCTATAAAAGGCCTTTAATAGTGGATCATGGTTCACATCCGCTATTAAAGTTTGTCTTTTATAGATGTATCATTCTAAAATTCGCTTTAAAAATCTTTAATAACGGACCTAGCTCCTTCAGACCCACTATAAAATGAAGGCTATTAAATATTGTTTTTGTAGTAGTGTTTGAACCATAGTGAAAAAATCGTAAATTTTTAACCAACCTGATAAAAATACCGAATCCGCCCCTTACTGCACCTTTTAAAAAGTTTATAAATACGATGTATTAGAAGTATTACAATTCTAGTTGTGTAATTTAATTCAAGTATATAAACAATATTTGATACAAGTACGTACTTTAATTATTTAAAAAATAGAAAATTCATCAGTTGAATTAGTAAGATTTCAAATTACTTTAGTAAACAATATTTAACACATCGTATTAAAACACTTTACTAAACTCCATTGAATAGGTACGTCATACGTAAATGGATATCGAATATATATAATTACAGATAAATATATATATATAGTGGATACTGAAGAAAGCTTATGATTTTGCTTTGTTTAGTTGGGTTCCAGCATATTTTTTTCGTCATGTCCAATCTATTTTAATTATATTTTCTTTCCGAACCAGAGATCGATTCCAGCATTTTTTTTTTCTTTTTCTGTCCAATCTATTTCAAATTTCAACAAATCAATTAATGCGTATATATCTTCTTTCTTTCGAATGCTTTAGGTTCCTTGCATTATATATGTATTAATACATGTGTTGCACGAGTGCGGGTGCGCATATCGTATCTGATACAGTGCGGGTGCGGCGATACATCAATTTAAAAAAATCACGGATATGGTCGGGTATATATACAGGGGTTGACCCATGCTTAGAACTTGCCCGGGCTTGATTTTCAAAAAATACAAAATTTTGTGTATTTTTAGTTATTTTTAGTGAAAAATGAGTTTTTAATGATATTTTAGTGGGTTTTAACGGATTTGTGCCCGGGCTTGATCAACCTCAGTGTCCGGACTTAATTGTTTCCGGGCTTAAAAAACCTCTGGATCCGCCCCTGTATATATATAATAAAAAAAAAACCATATTATATATTAAAATGCTTGAAATTTGTTTTCTATTTAACTTTTTTTAATATATATTGATACTTATGAAATAACAAAAGTTATAAGCCTTTGATTAAACATTTTTTTGACAAAAGGGTTCATGTTATATAAAAAATAATACTATACAAATTATGTGGTGTGATTAATATTATATAATATACACTATTGCTTATATAATATTACTAAAGAACTCAATCCGTATCAAAAAACGTATCCCAAACGTATCAAAAAACTCAATTCGTATCCAAAAACGTATCCTAAACGTATCTTGACCGAATCCGTCGGTCAAATAATATAAATTAATTGGATACGCCACGAGGCATATCCGATACGCATCCGCACTGTATCCAAGGCGTATCCGTATCCGAGCCATATCCGAATCGCGTACGGCTAGAAGAATGAAGTATCCGAGTAATATAGATTAATACAGATGATCAAGAAAAATCAGTTAAAAGAGAGAATGCGAATTTCTCTTTGATAAATGAAAATTATAATTTACTGATAATATTATGAAAATCTTTCAAAATAAGTTTGAAATTGTTGATGGTCAGTACATAACACATATAAACAATGCACTCAAAAAGGTCCTAATTAATTATTTACAATTATTACGAGCACTATAACTAACTGAATTACTAAGATCAGGAAGTTTTCACAAATTAAAAGGAATAAATTCAAACTTAACATTAGTGAGGGCCCAAAAATAATAAAAGAAAAAGAAAGAACCCCACACTGAACTCAATAGGGAAAACGACTTCACATATATGTGGAAGTAGGTGCATGCATCGCTTTATAATAGATTTGACGAACAAAAATTAAAGGTCCTTATCCTTAACGTACAAGAAAAACAAGAAGTGTTTTTTTGTCTTAAAAACAATATTAAAATAAGTGTTTTTTTTATCTTTCAACTTAATATGAATTTCAATAAACAGGTCAATCTATCCCAAAGGCCCCACAAGATTTTTCAAAGATCGTTAATAATGGCCCGATTTGATATCCGAAAGAGACAACTATTGACTTGCTACTTTATAATTAAGCCATACCAGCAATTATTATTATGTAATCCATTTTTCATGTTCTGGGAAAAAAATTAGAATAATAAAAACAAGATTGTAGAGAATAGTCAACGAGTTAAAAATAAATATTTTTTTCCCGAGAGAGAGAAAAAGAGGCGATCTCAGGCGATTCAGCTAGGCGGGAGAGGCTAATGACTATTACTAATTAATTAACAAAAGCATGAGGACTAAGGGAAAAAAAATACAAATTTTCAATTCATGGAGGGGGCTTAGCCCAGTGGCGGAGCCAAGCTTACGCAAGTCCGGACAAGTTACTGAGCTTCATTTTCTGATGCAATGTGGTCATGCGCACGCTTCCCAAAAAGGGGCGTAACTTTTGATCCGTCCGTCGGATCGGGCTGAAATTTTGATAAGAACTCCACAGCCCAAAGCCTGTAACGAAACGAATCATATCGCCCATTTTTCGGGCCCGGATTGGCGATCCGAATCCTCCTTCATGGACTTTTGGACCTTTCTTTACAATTTTTAGAGTTTTTAGGGTCTTTTAGCATTTTTTTATGTATTTTCTCTCTTTTAGGGATTGGTCTTTTTCTATTTAAAGTTGGTCGCGTCTTTTGGCAGAGGACAGTTTTTATGTATCAGTTTTTATCAAAGAATTGAGAATCTGTGTGATCTTAGAACCAAATCTCTCTTTCCATTATCTATCCAATTTATTTATCATTTCGTGCATCATTTTCAAAAAAACACAAAGTTTAGTGTATTTTTAGTTATTTTTGTAGTGAAAAATGAGTTTTAATGATATTTTAGTGAGTTTTAGCGAGTTTTTGCTTGGACTTAAAAGATCCGCCCCTGACTTAACCCCCCTTAGGTTGCCTTTAAATCCGCCACCGTCATTGATTCCAATATGAGATAGGTGGATCCCGAGAGCAGATCGTAAATGGCCGAGAGACTGAGATCGAGAAGTCAGAGACCATTGATTCCTAGGAACGCGACCTGCTCGAGCCAAAACTCGCACTTGGAGAGCTTTGCATAAAGCTTGTGCTCTCGCAAGCGCTGCAGCACCATCCTAAGATGGAGGGCATGCTCGTCACGGGTACGCGAATAGATGAGTATATCATCTATAAAGACCACTACGAACTGGTCTAGATAATCTGCAAATACGCTGTTCATGAGGCCCATGAAGTACGCGGGTGCGTTTGTAAGTCCGAAGGACATGACTAGAAACTCGTAGTGCCCGTATCTGGTATGAAAAGCCGTCTTCAGGACATCAGAGTTGCGGATGGTCAGCTGATGATACCCAGATCGTAAATCGATCTTAGAGTACATATGTGACCCCTGCAACTGGTCGAACAAGTCATCAATCTGAGGTAGTGGATACCGGTTCGGCACGGTGACCTTGTTCAACTCCCGGTAGTCCTATGCATATGCGCAAGGTACCATCCTTCTTGCGGACAAACAAGACTGGAGCACCCCAAGGTGAGGTAATCGGTCGAATGAAACCCTTCTCCAAGAGTTCCTCCAACTGGGTCTTCAGCCTCCGCAACTTCGCGGGGGCCATTCGATAAGGGGCACGAGCTACAAGCGTCGTGCCCGGCTAGAGTTATATACAGAACTCCATGTCTCGCCCATGGGGGTAAGCCAGGTAAGTCCCTGGGAAATACGTCAGAAAACTCACTCACGACAAGAATAGTAGCTATATCTACCTCCTTAGCATCCGTCGAAACGACAGATGCCAAGTAATACTCGCATCCAGACGAAATGAGATGCTTCGCCCGAAGGGCAGATATAACGGGGACTCGCGAACTGGGATGGGTACCACAGAAGTAATATGATTCGGAGGAGATGCCACCAAACCTCACACATGTCTCTCACAATCGACTATAGCGTGATGGGTAGTCAACCAATCCAGTCCAAGTATCACATCAAAATCACGAAGGTCGAGTACAATGAGGGTCACAGGTAGGTCTCTTCACGCGATCCTGACTAACCGATCACGACAGACACAATCTACGGTGATAGACATCCCGAGGGGAGTCTGCACCTACATGACTCATGTCATGCCGCTAGTGGACCCGTCATGGGTCCTAATGTACATAGCAGCTACGAAAGAATGGCTAGCGCCCGTGTCGATAAGTACAAAGGCGGGGCAGCCTGAAATGTAAAGTATACCTGCAATGAGTGTGGTGTATGGAGTCTCCTCGTAGGCATACTCCTCGCCGTAATCCTCTCGAGTGGCCTCATCGGACACTAAGGCGTGGACTCGGGCCACCGGTCGTGCAACTGGCGCTCGTCCGCCGCGCGCTCCGCCTCGGGGCGGGGCTGGCGCGCCTCGTCCCAACTGGTGGAAGTGTTGGACGTGCCACTGCTGAAGCGAGTCTAGCAGTATGGTTTGGGCACTCAGGTGCCCAATGACCGGGCTGTCGACAGGAGTGGCAGACTCTGGGTCGTGAGGGAAGAAGTCTCGGCTGAGGCGGTCTTGGCTGTGCCTGAAAAGG